>JALPQI010027576.1:0-15204 GCA_025490895.1 Thaumatotibia leucotreta
GTTTTTCGAGATTATCCCGTTCATCCGGGGGAAAAGGTTTAGAGACAAAACCTTCACTATTCAATAGTAGTACTAAATTAGTTTCTTTGAGTATAAAATATTTAGACTTAATAAATCAGAATAAAAAAAAAACTATTTTACGAGAGTTATTTTTTTAATTTTTTCCACAATTTTTAATTTTGTAAATAATCAATGAATGTAAAGAACGCCATTAATATTAAAAACGACATGGTACACCCGATGCACTGCGAATTTTGCTTCAAGCTTATAAGCGCGGAATTACGGTGGTGAACGAAAATATAATTTAGACACTGGTTTGTTAAAATCAATTTATTAAACAACAAAAGCGTACTTCAGATTGTTGTGTCTCTTGAAATGTAGTACATTAACCATGACTAACGTTCATACAATTTATCTTTAGCATAATGTGATCATTTTTAAAATATTCAAAAAATTGTAAAAATTGTTTCGAACTAGACGAACTCCACTGCATCGGGGCTCGTATTGTATATTTTATGCTGCTTAGCTGTACTTCCAATATTTATTTTCCGCCAACAGCTTTATTAGTTAATGATGAAAGCAATGTAATTTTTAACGACGCAAGCAACTTGAAAGAATTTTACGAGTCCGGGTTACGACCCATAACGCTAAACGCAATGAAAGCGATTGCTTTCAAAAACTGCTTCGTATTCGTTCCGCACGTTATTAATTCCAAAAACTTCAACCGTAGACGTTTTCAAATGCAACCAATCATCGTTAGATTTTATACGGTTCTAGCAAAGCCGATGTTGTGGATAATAATTTTAGACTGCGGCAACAATCTCGATAGCCGTTAAGAAAATAGCCGCTGAATATTCAGAGGGCTAAACATTGCCGGGATCGCATGGCTTGTTTTCATTAGCATGATTGGGCTGACCCCGTTAAAATCCAAACGTACACCGAACTCTGCGTACATTAGGCGCCGTAAATGAATTCGACCGTTTAAGAGCACGTATGTTTGTTTATCGAACACGTTGACGTTCATATTTAAATGTCGAAAATTAGAGTTTTAGCGTATTTATGTAGTCAACGTAATCAACAGACATCAGAAGTAGCGGCAGCAATAACATCAATAAAGTCAACTAGGGACTTCCTTCCAGTATTAAAATCATCGATAAGTGAATAATCATTTCGAAATGACATTCCATATTAAATGCTATTTTCAGCGGATAAATAAAAAATAACTAAGACATACTGACTCCTAGCCAGAAATGTTGTCTATGCATTTTTGTAAGACTTATCAAATTTTAAATCAACTTTAACAAGTAACTGTGCTTTCATATTTGATTAATTTCCATCCAAAGTAAGCTTGATTCTCGACTGTTTTACAACTAAGCCTAATTTAGATAAATTTATCTCGAAGATATTACGTTATTTCTGTCATAATAAAGAATCACTCATCGATAAATTAATATCTAGTGGAAGTCCCTAGCAGAATTTTGTTAAAAATCATGTCCTCTGAGCCAAGCAAGTCGATCGACTATCTACCTTGTTTTTTTTTTACAATTGAAAGGTCAATATTTTGTTTGGATGTCGAGAAAGTGCCCTTAGTTGAGCTACAAAACAATATTTAAAAATTAGTTGACCTACACCTAATGTGAAGGTGATGTTTAGGGCCAATGGATTCATGATTTTTTTCAAATTTTTCGGGCACACGGATAGAAAGTTAGAGGGGACATACATTTTTTTTATACTCGAGCGGCTATATCCTAAAATATTAACTTAAAAAAAAACTTTATTTTACAACCTTTATTCTTTTCAGAGACCTATTCAAGGATACGCCACACTATAGTGTCGTATTGTAGTGTGTAGTTTTTTTTATTTGGTGTAATCCTATAGGATTACACCAAATAAAAAAAATCATCCCCACTTCACCAGTTGGGGAGGTACCCGAAAGAATTTTTTTTTCTAGTTTTTATTCTACCACTTTGTTGGCATGATTAATATATAATACCTGTATCAAATTGCAGCTTTCTAGTACTAACTGCCACTGAGCTATGCTGCGGACAGACATATGGACGGACAGACGGACATAGCGAAACTATAAGGGTTCCTTGTTTACTACGGAACCCTAAAAAAAAGCTTTCATAAGATATTCAGCTCACAAAGTTAGACCGTGAAATATGTAACTACCTACATCATAGGTATTATATTATATTCATTGTGTACCTAGCCCGCTTCAATTGCTGGATAGTGAATTGGTAATGGGTATTACCATTTCATCTATTACCGCATAATATATCAATAATTAGATTCATAATAACCAATTCATTAAATTATGAATATTAAGAGCATTATGGTTAGTTTATTGATACATGTGGATTAGTGTAGTAATTGACGCCTGTCGGATAAGCGGCTATTTACGGTTCGTAGAGGGAAGGTGTCCTGTTAGATCCAGTAATTTTACGTAGTATTACCTAGTAAATTTTTCGTTTCAAATTGCAGGGATGCACCGAAGTTTGACAATCAGTGACAGGGATATAATTATACTAGCAGTTACCCGCGGCTTCGCCCGCGTACTAACATCTATTCACTGCGTGTTAATGTTTTCCCGCGATTATCGCGCGTTTGCCTTAACCGATTTAAGTGTGGCGGATGGTGCTTTTACCCGTGGTTCGGCTGCGTTCTATAAATTTTTATCACGGTCGTATTAAACTTAATGCCTAAATTCAAGATGGCGAACTTTTCTTGCAATTTTGACTTAAAATTCCATATGAAGAACTTTATTATCTCCAGGACCAGGGGTTTAGGCTGTGCGTGGATCTTTGTCAGGGAGCTTCTTCTTTTATGTATATATATAGATAGATTATCAAATTCCATCTCATAACAGGGTAAGCGGTGTTACACGTCCGCCTTGTTAGATTTTAAAATCGTTATTGTTTTCGTGAACAATGACTTGATAAACCGTGGAATCGATATCCATGTTGATTTTTACTGTTTGCCCTTTTTACAACATTCAAGGATTGATTTCTCAAAAACTTAAAACACGTCTTTACTCATTTATGTTTAGGGATACTCCTGTGAAATTTGGGATGAAATAGGTATTTTAATTGATCAAGTTTCGCCATACAAACCCTGGACCCCTATCGCACCCCCTAGGGAGTGGATTTTGACCTAACCATTTTTAGAGCTTCCCTACACCCTCAAAGAAACCTACGCACTATATTTGGAATCTCTAGAACCATAAATGAACGTGATATATAAATAAATAATAAAATTATATTGATATTTTTCGAAATTTACCCCATAACACCATAACCGTGTACATAGTATTTCATGTCCGCCGCGTTAAATTTTAAAATCGTTATTGTTTTCGTGATCTACGACTCGATAAAGTATAAAAACGATACCCGTCTTGATTCTTTCACTTCGTCACCCTTTTTAACTTTTTCAGGGGTTGAATTTTCAAAAAACCTTAAACATTCCTTTACTCAATTACTTTAAAGAATACTCTTGCGAAATTTCGGATCAAATAGTTCAACTAATCTTATTTCGCCATACAAACTTTGGACCCCCATTTCAACCCCTTAGAAGGTGAATTTTGTAAAATCCTTTCTTAGTGCTCGTCTACACCATAAAAGGAACCTACGTGCCAAATTTGGAGTCTATAGGACCAGGGGTTTAGGCTGTACGTGCATCTTTATAAGGGAGCTTCTTCTTTTATATATATAGATGTTAATAGCGATTTGCTCGTTATTTTCTGAAATATTAATAGCATATAATTAAGATAGTAGTAAAAGCACAGCACAGTTTTTATGTCATCGACCATCCTGTAGAAACCTGGTCAGCAAAATATATTTTCAGTAATAAAAATGATAAGTCCACTTACTAATATTTGCTCGCTGGTAACGGTTCGCTCATTAGCAAACATCCTTACGGCGTGGCCTCCACTGCCGTGCGCTCCTGTATAATTATCATCACACCCACTTAAAAATACACTTTTATGGCTCTAAGCTTGACGGGAAGGAATTATGTCACAAGAATATTATAATTTAGTTCTTTTAATTGAAAATGATTACTTATTCTATTTTTACCCGCCAGATCGGACAATATTTTCCATGGCGGTATGAGAAAACTGTATCCACTAAAATTACTTACATTCTGTCCCTTTAATTTGCACAAATAAAAAAACGCGAGCTGTAGCCGTATCATGGGTTGTTAAGTAGAGGATACGTTAGGTTTTACTCGATACGTAAAGCATTCGAGTAAAACCTAACGTATTTGTTGCTTTGCACTTTATGGTACGGCTACAGTTTATCCACCTACTATGAGTAGTCAAGTAACAGTTACATTCTGTCCATCGCGCTAGCTCCAATAAATGCGTGCGAGCCCGATAGAATGCTTTGCGTATCGAATACAGCTTAAAGTATCCTTTACTATCTAGCTCATGGTATGCTTCAGAAAATAAATTACGAAAACATCAACGTTTCTTCGAGCGGCCACGGTAAAACACAGTTAGCAACCTATAGCGCTCGCACCACGAGGACCGCTTCGATTGAGCGTGATGATTGACTATTTTACGAATTGAGGAATATTTGGGCACGATCTCTCTGTTTTTGATCAACATGCTCATTTTATTCAAATATCTCGGTCCATTCTTCTCGGTCGACTGATGATTTTCAACACATTTCTACATAGGTATGTGTATTTATATACATTTTGATCATACAAGTTATACAATATCTATTATTTACAAGGAGTAAGCAAATAATACTATAATTATGTTCCAAAACACTGGATCAGGTAGGTACGAAGCTCCCCTGAAATATATTTTTAGTTCTGTAATTGTAAACCAACATCAGTAGATTAATCAATTTCAACGAACATTAATTTGTTTGTCCTTTACATTTTGCAGAGTCATTTCTGTCGTATCCAAACGCAAGTTAATTACTAGTTAATGGAATTTAGCTTTTTGTTTCTTCTCGCCAGCACTTCGGCCTGTTTCTTCAAAAGGAAATTCTAGCGATGCACTTGAATAAATTAAAACTTGTCAAAGACCTGAAAAAGTAATGATTGCTATTTTATTTTCTTCACTGTCGGGTCAAGTAATTCGATTTTACCTATATACAAAGATGAATTTAAAGACTTCATTTTCCGAATTCCGACTTCGAATTAGTACAAGTATTTTTTCTATTGCACCAGTAAGAAAATAAATAGGAAAGGTACAACAGGCGGTCTGAATGCAAAAAGCAATCTCTCCTAGAAAAAACTTTGGGTAGCAGGAAATAAATAATAAAATGAAAGTTAAAAGTACTAATTAGGAGAGAAAATAATGCACATGTATATAATATGCCGTAGGGGATAGTATAGTACATATTTACTACGACGTAAAACTATGCAGACACAGTTCAATTTGAGCCAACGTTGTTTGATATTGGAGTATTATTTACAGCGCATAGATACTTGCGCGGTATCACTCTATCCGACGATATAAAATAGACGTACCTTCAGTATAAAATATATGTACAAATAGATTTAATATACTAGGCATACCCTAAAAATACATAAGCATATGGAAGCGTAAGGGTATCGTTGTTATGTTTTAAATTTGTTGTTTTAATTTTATGTATTTCGTGTTAATCTTGCACTAATAATTATATCAGAGGCTTAAAGCTTGTACCTACGGGAAAAGCCGTTGTGTGTACAAACCTATCAAAATAAAAAATCTTCGCTCCTGTATAGCTTGTTGCCCTGTGATTTCTGACTTAACGCTAATTTAGACCAGTAAGTATTTAAACGTAACAGACAGAAAACAGACAACAAACAAACGCGATCACTTTTGACTTTCACAAGGCGTTCAAGTAATGCTTGAATTCTATGAAATAATAAATTTATCGGGCTGGAAAATACGGCACGATGCGTTCGGAAGACGTGGCGTATGTTCAAATGTTTTGAGACACGGATAATCCCGACATTAAATTAGCTTTCTATTTAGCTAATTTCACCTCTTTTGCAAGTTGTTGAGTACCGTTACTCAAGCTAGCTCTAAGAGTCAATTAAATTCATTCTTCGAAAATGCCTGAAAGAGATACTGGTCCATGAAGTCGTAAGGAAGGGTGGTCATCTTTGGATTTCATTAAAGTGCAAACTCGTAGACATGTGTATTCTGGTAATTTGGTCATTCACGGAAGCTAAAAAATACCGTCTGAGGATTTGCTAGAGAAAGCAATGGAGCGCAGCATACTTAGAGAATCGAATCCGCAGAATCGATTGGATAAGAAACACCGAACTGCTTCAAAACTCGCATAGGTGTGGATGTCCCAAGTGGGATTGGGCTAGATACATTTACCGAATGCACCCAAAACAATGAGCTAAGTTGCAATTTGCTTTTTCTACCAAAAATAATCAGGTACAGGTGTAGTGAGAAATTACTTGCCTTCGGAAACGTTTGTAAACACATACTGTTTCAGGCAGTGTCACAGAGTCTGACTGAAGTAGTATGACAGCTATTACTGCCAGTCTCAGTGAGATAGACTGAAACAGTATGACGTTGACGAACGTTTCCGAAGGCAAGTCATTTCTCACTACATCTGTATATATTCGTGAAACTTCATATTATAAGCTACACTTTTAAATTTTGAAACTATTTTGCTGTATTAACCTAAAACATATTCCAGGTGTTGTAAGAGTATTAAATATGGTATAAGCCAGCTCGTGCTTCCATTTCATACATTACTCACATAGATACTAAGTCATGGTTTATGGTTTAATAAGGTGTTGAGAATTACGTAGTAGTTTCATGCTACGGGCGTTATTAAAAGTTGCCACGTACAGCTACATATTTATATAGCTGTTGTGTGAAATAAGCCGGTTTATGTACCTTATTTTATACGAGTAGTAGAGTTTAGTGACTACCTACGTACACATTTCAAGCCAAGATTGAGGTGCAATCTTTTGAGAATTTCCAAAAAAAATACCCTATTTTGTGGAATAACTCAAATTGTTTTATGAAAAATTGTTTTATTTGTATTTTTTTCAAGTAGTACCACTACTATGAAGGTAAGTTTGAATATTTCTGTAATGTTGATGGAGAGGTCTGGATATGTGGTTTAAGAGAATTTGATATAAATTTTGAATATTGGTCATTTTACATTTAAAATATCATTCTATTTCATTATTTATTCCGCTCACAATAACCTATTCACATAATAAAGAGGACTATGAAACTACTAGTTACTACTAATTGATACATTTCTGGTGCTAGCACTAAAACTTGTATTGAAAAGTAATATTACTTTGAAGAACCTCAAAGTCTCGGCGTTTACTTCATTAAGATCAGAACCGTAGTCTGAAGTTCAGTATGACGTTAAACTTTAAAATCGCAATCGATTCTCTTGACCTGATTTCTGCATTTTCCTCGGTTCACCTTTGTATGGCACGCTCGCTTAGTCACACATAGGGTTCCGGCTTGGTGAAATAATGAATGTAGCACGAAACATACACAAGGAAACAGGACACGTGAAAACTAGATCGGTAGGTTTATTGGGTACTTTGGAAAATATTTTTAACCGACTTCATATTAATGTAATATCTAAATAAAATATATTAATTTATAGTATTTTGTTGCCATGGTTAAATATCTATGCAGTGTACATTTGCGGTTATTTAAGGTTGGTTGGGAACTCACGATACTCGTATTGTCGACTAGATGCTCACTTGACTAGTTTTATTAAATATATTATTTAGGAATACTTGAGATTTATACAGGGTGTTTGGTTAACGGTGTCGGAGCTTTTAAGGGCTTAAACTACAATCAATTTCATCGATAAATTACCATACAATTTTTTTTTGTGCCATCGATAATTAAATGGCGGCCAAGCTCCGACACCGCTAACCAATCACCCTGTATGTCAAAAGAAAATAAGTATCTGCAAAACACGCACAAAAACTATTTAACGCAGAACACACTAAAATAAGTAGGTACTAAAAGTTCTGTAATTCTCAAATTAACACCTACATTAATTATTCCTGAGAACATGAATTGATAAATTACTACACTTAAAGATAATAAAATATGCGTAGAGTACAATGAAGTTTCTTTTAAGTAAATAGGAAAGCTGCATGTTACATGCCAAAGTACGCAAGGCAAGCGCGTCTAGGAAAAAAAGCGGGTAAAACACGTACAAATACCCATGCTTCTTTGAGTTTCGCAGCCCTGGAGGTGAATGTGTTAACAAAGCGTTAACAAAGCTCCTTTTATAAGTGCCTATACCGATATGCTGAATAGAAAATTCGTGTTAACGTTTACATCTTGGCACAAGCACCTATACCTACAATACCTACATACTACTCTGTACATGCAAGTAAAATTGAAAATTATTCACTTGAAAGGTCACTGTAAATTAAAAAATGCAAAAATAAATGCACTAATAATAAGGAGCAATATCTTACGAACTTAATGATAAATTTTATTTTGACTTTGATGTTTTTTTATGAGATTCTTACGAGATTATCGACTCTAACTTCTTACTCTTTCTAAGATAATTACAATGTTCATAACCTACAGCGATGACAAAAAGTTTAACAATTACAATTTTCATTTTCTTTTGTAAAATCAATTGTGCCATGCAGTTCATCCAATATTATTTTAGTACCTATTATGGTATCTGAAATCAAAAAATGTACCTCTCTAAAAGCCGAGAAATGTTGAAAATTAAGTGGTCAGTCATTTTGATGCCCAGATTGATAAAAACTAACTCATCTAACGAATCATCTTTTTACCAATAGTAGTATGTATTTGATTGATACGTTTATAAGCTATGGTAATTATTTTATAAAGACTTACGAATAAAAAAAAGTTACGACTAATAAGTTCTAGTACAGAAATTGATAATCTTACTAAAAAGGAAATAAAAGGATTTAAACTTTCACGATTATCACTCATATTTTAAAGACAAACGGGTCTTAATCGCGTAAACTTACGTTTAGTTATATCCTGACGTTTCGGGCATGACGTTACACCCGTGGTCGCAGGCAGACTCAGGATATAATTAAACGTAAGTTTACGCGATTAAGACCCGTTTGTCTTTAAAATATGAAATAAAAGGAGTTATTTCTCTATAGCTTTTTTTATGTGACGAATCTAGATACATCCGGCGAGTGGATACCTGGGCATTAGCAGGGGTCTTGAGCATAGTAAGGAACGTTAAAACAATTTAAAGGAATCAATACACTTTAAATAAACACGACAAATTTAATGTTGTTACTATTGACAATATATCGAACTATGTTAAAGATGCGCTTATCGCAGGTAATCTACGTCTAGGTTCGTGTATTCTAGAAACCAACTAGTCTCTTGGCCATAACGTTAATATAGAACTAAGGCTCGAATGAGAATCCCGCTCCTGGTGGATCAAGCACACCTCCTCGTCAACGCTTTCCCATCAAGAGCCATAGCCAAGGGAAATCAATCAGAGCAACCTTCGAACCCAATACTTCAGCTTCTAGTAAACCAACATAAGAATAACAATTACGAGCCAATCAGGTAAAAGAAAAACTGGAAACAGAATGCAATTTAATCAACTATACTGGAACCAATCAGAATAAAGCATGAACGGAAACAGGTATTAACAGGCTTACCAAATTCAATGTAGACAACCAATCAGCAAACAAAATAAGAGGTGTACGTACAGGTTGGCAAACTTAACGTAATTTCGATCGGGTGTTACAAGTAATAAAAATCACAACTTGACAGCATTTTAGTCTACCTGCTTTCAACAAACGAATGTGTAAACATAACAAATCGAAACATTTGGACGTTTGGTGCTTCAACATAGATCTGTACTTTCTGACTCATAACTGCTTTCCCTGCTGCCCCCACATAATTATAGTTGCCGATTTCTAAGAATGAACATTTGACAGTTTAAAATTGAGTGTTATATTATAGTTCGAGAAATATAATTTGACCGACTGTTACCTTACTTACGACCTTTTGTTTTGCGTTAACACTTACTAAACAATCAGCAGTCGAGCACTTTTCTATTGTTAATGATGCAAAACAAAAGGTCGTAAGTGAGATAAGAGTCGGTCAAATAATATTTCCCGAACTATATAATATATGACGTTAAGACTTTCGGAAAAATGATAAGCTATACCCTTATATTAATAAGGAATAATCTATGCCTAACTGTCAAAAGTTCATTCGTAGAAATCAGCACCTATACCCCATATTCATTCATATACCACATAATATCGACGCTGGAAAGGAGAAATTGGATAAGCGACACAGTGCGTACTTTACAGGAGAGGCAAAAAACCGCCGAGATTTTCGAAAAAAAATCATTAAAATGAATTAGGAGGCCAAATCAAATAATTGAAGCATTATTTATGGACATAAATATGTTTTCTATGTGATGTTTTAATTATTTAACGTATTCAAGTGTTATTTAAGGATTTACTGTCGCTTAAGCAAAATGGTCGGAAAAATTGATTCAGGTAAAATTATCTAACCAACACGTTGTAAAAAAAATAAGGAAGGTAAAAAAGTCCACCCGAGACTTACATAACAAATTCATCATGTTAAAATTGTCTAACTGCCGATGTGGCTTATTTTATATTCGGGTAAAAATATATAAATTGAAAAAAAATGCATAAATAATTCAGTAAGAAATATCCACATACTTAAAATGAGAAACTATTTTAGACTTCATAGTCAGTCATTTCAACTACAAGAGTAACATTCCGTAACTAGTAAACGAATTTACTTACACGTGAAAAAAGAAAGACACTGTTTTAGGTATTTTTATAACTTTATTCCAAAAAGTAGGTAAGTATGTGAGTAAGTAATAGTTATTGTTAAGTATTAAAAAAATTGAGATCATTTCTCTTTATTTTAACCCTTAAATGCATAGTGATACATCACTATGCATTTATCAGGCCCTCATGGCATGCATCATGTAATTCATGTATTTTCGACTCTATTGACAACATGTCAGAATTCAAATTAGAATAAATCTTTGTCAAGGTCATGCATTTAAGGGTTAAAACATGCAAAATCAACAAGGATAACTCGTTATTGAGCCAACAATAGTTAGTACCTACCTACAAACGAGGCACTTGAAAACTATCTACTTTTTAAACAATCGTACGTACCTGTTGGTATGTTTATCCATCGTATTACTTTATGATAACACTTAAAAAATAGTTTTAGTTAGTACCTATTTCTTTTTTTATTTTTATTTATTAAAGTTCCAAAAACATTTTATTTAACGCAGAGTAAAAATTGACAGGACAACCCCTCTGCCAAATGTTTCTACATAACGTGACAAAGAATAAAATAGCAGACATTTATGTACGAGTACCTATGCAAATTGTTGCTAACTTTTTTACTGACATTTCATTCATGCAAGTTAGGATAAGTGACAGTAGTATTCTAATGTAAATTCAGGTAAAAAGGGATACCTAAGCGACATATGGTTCATAAATAAATGTAGGGGTAAAAATGGATAAACGCCAATAGTTCAGATATCATAGTTAAGTAATATTGTCTAACCGTCTTTAGTTTTAAATTAGGATAAAGGTAAAATTGTCCAAACGACATGAGAACATATCATACAGTCAGGTAGAGATAGCTAACCCACAAGTGATGATTAGTTGTTACACAGCAAAAATATCCAAGTAAAATTTAACCTGTCATGACAAATAGGTAAAATAATCCAAGATTCATTATGTTGAATTATATTTTATCTAATCTCCATTTTCTTAAAAGTTGTCAAAAACCAAGTCGTTTAGTAGTAAAAAATGATCGAAAGATCTATAAATCACCGATGGGATAAGCGACACAAAAGTTGTCAGATGGATACGAAACCTAGCTCATTCGACGCGGAAAAATTTGCCGATTCTAACGGTGTGTATAACTCAATATCTTCAAAAATGTCGCTTATCCAATTTCTCCTTTCCAGCGTCGATATGTATACTTGCTTAGTTATTACGCGGTCACGAATTCTGTTCTATGCTATATAAGTGCAAAAGTAAATTATATAAGGCATTATACGCCTACTGGATAGTGCTTGCTGTTGGTATCTACTTCTTGGAAGTAATTAAGCAAACTTATTCATTACGAGCGAATAATTTTTGATAAAAAAAGTTTAATATGAAAATGTGCTTTCTGACGATGTCGAATAAAATATACTCGTAATATCTTAATAAAATAATGCGCAAGTTGATGAAAACTCAAGCTGTAATTTATAAGTAGTTTATTATGTATGAAGAATTATGGAAATTAGGTAATGGATAACCAATATTTTTTTCAAAAGAAATTGTACTAATAGTTATTGATTGACTTCCAATAAATAATTATACGTGACAACTTACTGATGCCGTTGGATAGAAAAATACAGACACGTTATGCTTTCCATATTGATTTAATAATAGGCTAGATGCGAAGAAAGTTAATGAATAATGTAGGTGCAGGTAAAATGTTCTTAGGTACATGTACCCCGAAGGCAATAAAAACGATAAAAAAACGAAACAACAGCGTTTTAAAATCAATAAACTAGACACTGTTTATACAAACATACATACATAATTTGTATACTGAACACCGCAACAGTACCTCAAGAGGATTTGTTAGAAAATCAAAGCAATTTTCGCTCGTCAACGTACAGTGCTGCGGTTGACATCCCATTTGTCTTGCGCGAGCGTTAGCTATTGTACCGGATAAGAAGCGGATCGGCGGTTCACAAGGCAGGTTGTTAGGTGAGCTTATTTGAAAAACTTATTTTGATAATCCAGTTTCGTTATTTTAACACACTATGAAGACTCGGTATCTTTAGAACAAAAAAATACGTCTTCTAGAATATCATTTTCACGAAGAATCCGAGATAAGACGGTGTTATCATCATCATAAGTATGAGCCGAAAGACGCCCACTGTTAACCATAGGCCTTCCCAAAGATTGCCATAATAACCGGTCCTGCACCACCCGCATCCAGCGGATACCTTCACCAGGTCATCAGTTCACCTTGTGGGTGCCTACCTACACTACGCCTTCCGGTACGTGGCCAACGGCCATCGGTTAACGGTGAATTCCTGACCATCTTTGGATACTGTAATGTCATATAAAACCATAAAGGAACAGTTATTTGTTATATAAGGGTACAAAGTTGTATTTTACCGCAAGTATGAAATTGAAACACGAGCAAGCGAAACGATAACACAGTTTAACCACGAGAGAAGCGAGTACTTCTAAAATATAATCCTAAGCGTAGTGACTGTTTTAAAACATGAAAAGTAAAGAACCTACATTTGTATAAGTTTGTAACACAAAACTTTTCTCCTCACTAAAGTGTCCCAACGTTTGATTGTAACATTCGAAAAAAAAGTAATTATTTGTTCGCATTACAATCACCATCAGGTAAATGATAATCATGAATAATATAGTTTAAAAGCCATTATGAAGGTCATAATATACGCTTAATACAAGATTTTGCAGCGGCAACTTAACTCCACGATGTTGAAAGCTTCCTGTAATTGTACACATAGGTACTAAATAATTTTTGTAACTGGACTTGTAACATAATACTTTAATAGAAAACTCTGAAAATTGTGTATTTTACTATTTTTAATAACTGATTCAGAAAATAAAGATAAAACTAAAGTGTTTGTTGACGACATTGATATTATTGCGTTGTGTAATTGTAGCGACCGACTCATCAAACAATTTATGTAAAGATAATTAATTTTCAAAATGAGCATTTTGCGTTCTGTTATCTGTCAAACTAACGCTATTTAAACACGGTTCAAAGTCGTTAGTTTATTTACTAATGAATAATGATTTAAATAATCTGCTACTATTAAAGGATGAACAAGCGCTTTACGAGCTAGTGAGATTTTTTTGTATATAATACATTTATGTATATTTTTACTTCATAAAACGTTAAACTCTACCATAATGTGTTTTAGTTTACAGTACATTTGGTATGAGATAAAAATTAAGAAAATATTATGCGAACAACCTGCGACCGAAATCATAATAAAATAAATTTTATGCTGTCACTTTGATACTGGCAATATACAAAAGTATGTACTGTAATAAAAAAAAATCTCACAAATAATTATCATTAGGTCAGTAAAATTTACAAGTTGGAAAATTGGTTACAATATTTTTGGCAAATGAAACCTAGTTAGGTATTTATCGTATTTAGTTTTAAAAAATATGGCGAAGTAAAGATTTTAACTTCATTTCTTTTATTTTAGATTTTAGTTAAAATGATAATTATCACAATAAAAATGATGAACACCCTTTCACATTGAATTGCTCAGTGGCACATACTTATGTCAATTTTCTTATTTGAATCAATTAGACATGCTGAAATAAACAGTATAATAATTTTCGAGTGGCCTCACAATTAAAGAAGGGTTGTATTATGGATGTCGAAACTAAAATACATATTTTTTAATTGATTTTCCTTCGAACTGCTCGACACCTCTTTGGTCTGAAAATCAATTCTCAAACAAGATGTTGCCCAAAAAGGCACACTAAAAATATCTCAGCCACGTCGATCGCCCCAGTGATGGATCGGTAAGTTAGACAAATTACCAGTCACCCACAGCCTCGGTAATCCGCCGTGTTTGTGCTCTGAATTATTGTTTCAGGTATTTCCATGAAATGCGAACAATGTTCCGCTTTTGTTTTACTGCCCACCTTTTATCTTTTTGGGTGTTGGAATAAGCTTTACTTAGCTTTCATCTGAACATAGATATTAAATATAGGCTAGATATAGGTCAAGGTCTGTAATATTTTTTTAAGTATAAAGTGGAATGCAGGAAAAACTAAGTTTCATAAACGATTTGGTAATCTCACCCAGGACTTCGCCCTTGGTGGTACAATTCAAGGTATGAAACAAGACTATCCTCGATCTCAAGCCATTACCTACTTAAATATTGGGATACGACATGACTTCTGTACATTATCATTATTTGTTATTTACTTTAAGACTTATTTTATCATCCCTCGTCCACGCTGCTGTGGTGTGTACAATAAACGGTCTGTACTGCGATTCCGCGCCTCTTCCTCTTCGCCCCCTCGCCCTTCTAAAAGTGGCGCCCTCCGTGAGGCTAGTCTGCGTGATGTCATCGTGGTGCTACGGGATTCGCTGTGACATCGTGCTACTGAGCCTGTATCGTCAGTGGTTTGCTACGAGACGTGACGTCATTAACGTGCTAC
>JALPQI010027577.1:0-18584 GCA_025490895.1 Thaumatotibia leucotreta
AAATCGTATCCGTAAACTTCTTTAATTTTTAATCGTTTTTGCGAATGTAACTTATACGTGTTCGGTAGTATTGAGTTTTATTTAGAATCAGTTGTTATAGTTTTCTTGTATTTGATCATAAATATAACAAAAAACCTATAATAAATGAGGGAGTTCGAACGAATTTCTTCGTATTGATTTTCCCTTCCCTACTTATTTAAAGACACTTGAGTACTGGCATCCCTTGACGTATATGTATATGATTTTATGTCATTTTAAATGTCAAAAAGAGCTGTCAACGAGAGCGATTTAGCGTGCGTCCGACCTCGAGGAGGCGCTCGCGCCATCTGAGTCAAAGGAGAATTTCGACTCGTGTCGCCATTTGTATGGAGAATATACGTAATTTTAAATTAAGGATTAAATTTCTTCGTTGTCTTTATGACGAAAAATATGAATATGCCCTGATGCACTAATTCAGTTATCTGGCTTTTAAATGAACATGAATATTTTATGCCTGTTAAAGAAAAATATGCATTGCTTCGTGTTCGAAAAATATGCAATTTTTTGATTTTTCGGTACATTTAGAGCCGATTTCTAGGAAATCCATGTAAATATAAAATGTAATATCATATGGAGCCTCTGCATGGGTTCTTTCTGAATAAGTTCATGTAAGAAATATGTTTATAGAGTAATATTTACTTAACAAATTCTTTGTTCGAAAATAGGTCTAAAACGACAAAATCGGGAATCCGACCCTTAAATTATCTACAAAAAAGATGTACCTACACATGTTTCCTCTGGGATCAATGTGTCATGAGATAGGAAAGCAAGAAAACGAACAATGAAGAAATAAACACATTTGTTTAAGTAGCTATGGCACATACAGGATGCTCGCGAACATTCCAAAAAATTTTAACGCTGAAATGCTGACCCTATTTAGAGTATTTAATGTTATATAAAATTTCCTGGATTCGGATTGATTTCAGAGATAATCAACCTTTTTAGGGTTCCGTAGCCAAAATGGCAAAAACGGAACCCTTATAGATTCGTCATGTCCGTCTGTCCGTCTGTCACAGCCGATTTACTCGGAAACTATAAATGCTACAGTAACGAAATTTGGTAACGATATGTGTTGTATGAACCGCTACAGGATTATGATACTAAATTGTAAAAAAATCCATTGGGGTGGGGGCCCTCCATACATGTAACTGAGGGATAGAATTTTTTTTTTATTTGTATATAAGCGTGTGGGGTATTAATAGAAAGGTCTTTGAAAATGATATGAAGGTTTATAATCTTATTTTTATTTAAGAAAATCGTTTTCGAGATATAAGCTCTCAAAGTTTGAAAAATGTGTTCCCCCCCCTCTATTTTTTAAACTACGCGATATAAAATTCAAAAAAAAAAATATGTTATGCACATTAATGAACTCTATCAACGATTTTTGGTTTGATTAAATTTTTTGAGTTTTTTTTTGTTTTAACTGTTTTTTAAATAATAAATTGATAATGGTACGGAACCCTTCGCACGCGAATCCGACTCGCACTTGGCCGGTTTTTTTTTTAGAAATAAGTTTATCTACGTAACTCGTCATAAAACTTCTTTTTGATTACAATGCTACTACATCCTGTTTTTAATATTACCACACCTTTTGCGTGGTAATCAAAAAATAAGAATAGACTTGACGAAATAACCTGTCCCTAAAAAAATAATTAGAATAAATTGTTGTTGTGATAAAAACTACTTTAGGTTTAGAAGATAATTCATTTTATTTTTACAAATAAGTACACAGGCTGCTCGCGAGCATTCCAAATATATATTTGTTTCTTTTTTTTTGACTTTTTAACATTTCCAGTACTTTTCATCATCACGACAATTTGTTAAAATTATTTATTTTAATTGGCCGTGTGGTGACGGCAGAAAGAATACATTTGTCACCACCCCAACTCCTCCTGCTGGTGTCGTAAGAGTCGACTAAGGGATTAAAGTGTCACTGACCATACTTGATTAAAGATTGATGATGGGCAGCAGCGTCATCATAGTGGACACATTACTGCGATCGACAATCCGCTTACCCAGCGTGGCGATTATGGGCATTTACCTCCTAATGCGTCTTTACGCATAGTTAATAGGAGAGGCCTACGTCCAGCAGTGGACTATCATAGGCTGATGATGATGATGATGATGATGATTTATTTTAATTATTTTTAGGGACAGTTTATTTCGTCAAGTCTATTCTTATTTGGTGATTGCCAGGCAGAAGGTGTGGTAATTTAAAGCACATTGTGGTAGTATTGTAAACAAAAATAAGTTTTATAACGAGTTACCTCGAAAAACTTATTTCGAAAAAAAAGGTTGATTATCTCTGAAACCTATCCGAATCCAGGGAATTTCTTATTACATTAAAGACTCTAAATACGGTCAGGAATTCATCATTAAAATCTTTTGAAATGCTCGCGAGCATCCTATATGTTTGTGCTATATCCCTTTACGACCGAGACAAACATTTTCTAAAATCTTATGAAAAATGTATGTAGATCGTTTTAAATTATCTTCGTATACTTGTAAAAAATAATTAAAAAAATCGAATTGCCTTTTATCATTAAAAAAATCGCATGCACGAAAGTGACGTTCAGGATTTATACGTAAATGCAGGATCTTGCAAATTAGTATGGACATGCATAAAAACATTAATAAAACACATTATTTATGAAAAAACTTCCTATTATAAGCGATCTTATATTTCTAGGGTTCCGTACCACAAGAAGAAAAAAAAACGGAGCACTCATAGGATAACTGGCGTGTCCATCTGTCCGTCTGTTACAACCGATTTACTCCGACACTACTACTGGGCAGATTGAGTTGAATTTTCGCAGACCTATGTAAATTGGTGACCCAACGATGGATGTCAAACGTAAATAAATGAGTTTTAAATGTGAAAGCTACTTTTAGACAGTAAATTAGAAAATAAAAATCAAAATTTTCACTTCATGATTTCGAGAAGACAAAAATGTATTATCAATGCTAATAATAATATAATGAATGGATTAAAGCGACGATTTTTTGGAGTCGACGTGTAATAACCAGTACTTTTTGCAATATATACTTTTACTGACTGGGAAAAACGAAGAATCTGTAAATTACATTACATTATACATATTCACACAAGAAAAAAAAACGATATTTACTACACATTGAGTTTTCCACAGTAATTCAACAATAGATTTAAAGATGTGAACGGAATTAACGGGTTTTAATAGCCAAACAAGAAAATATTTGTGGTTAAATACTTAAAAAGCTTATGCTAGAAAGTACTACGTCGTGCACAAGCAGAATTAGCAGTAATCTCGCACCTAGCTTTAGTGATGATGTGAAGCTTCCGAAGATAGACATAGCAAAGTTTACCGGAAACTATCAAGATTGGACGTCCTTCTACAATGTGTTTTCTTCATTCATCCACGAATAAGCAAAACTTAAGAAGAGTTCAAAAGAGCAACATTCATAATAGCAAGGCCAAAGCAATTCGAGAGATATTAGGTATGGACACCTATGGAGTGCCTAACAAAGATGAAAATACAAGATATTATTAACACAGTTCCTTGGATACGCTAATTAAAATACGATGAAATATATACCTAACGAATTAGACGAAATATGTAACCAATTCTTCAAAACATATGACTATCTTTCTTGGTTTCATTTTATGCGCAAAGACCGATTATGCATATCCGTGCAAATATTTATGACGAGCTCCGTCCGAACCTACAATTTTGTGCACTTATTATTTACGGGCATATTTCTTACACAAAATCACTTAATTTTATTCTAATTTGTGCTAAATAAAAACGTTTAACTCTTTAAGAGTAAGTATCACTCAATAAATAGAATGTTTGTTACCGCAAATATACGAAATTACGAACTTACATGTGCACCTACTCCCACCAAAATACATCGCCATCTTCAACGCTGTCTTGCGACTGACTGATGCGGCCGCCCTAAGGTATTTGCTAATTTTACGTATCGGCTAGTGTTTGCAGATTCGATCGGTATAGGTTTGAGCTCGAAAATACAATTTACTTGGTGACAGGATTTTTGCAAAGTAATTTGCAGGATTATATCAAACCGGTCGGAAAGGGATATCTACTTAAACAAATGTGTTTATTTCTTTATTGTCCACCTTCTTGCTGTCTTATCTCATGATACATTGAATTGATCCCAGAGGAAACATGACATGTACATAATTATCTTTTTTGTACAGAATTATATGTTGATTACTTACCTATGTACGAGAACGTTTTTTTCTATAAGCCACGGTTTACGAGTTATTTACGAATATAAGAAAGTCAAAAATAAGTACCTTTACACCCCTCTCCCCCAGTTAGCTCCACCCCTAACCACCAGTACTTTTAATACGTGGTTTAAAACACCATTCCCTACAACTATGCCAAAATTCGCTTATACACGAGTTTTTTCCTCTGAGTTTCCTTCGTTTGGTGTACTATATTACACTGACCGGTAGTTGCAGTGCTCTTATCAGTTCATGTTGCAGAGTCTGTCCAACTTTACGACGTTGAATTGGTAACGCGGTAGCGTGTACACCTAAAATTTCCTGCCATACCCTGTATGCAGGTGGTGTACAAATATAACGTGGTGACGTTTAATAAGCACGTGTGCTTATTACACGCCACCGCAATACACAAACCGGTGATCTATGTCGCTAGACGGTCGTAGTGACTAATGGTTAATGGTAAACCCCCCATACTCTCTAACAACATAGTATACCCGTGGCAAATCTGGACAGTGATGGTGCGTTACGAGATTTGGTTCTCGAGCAGAACTGGATCTGGTGGGTACTAGCTAGCAGTACTCGTTGTGTTTTAAGCCTTTTGTATTTTTTATATCTAATCAAAAACACGTTAATGTTATTTAGGTTAACAGGAACTATCCAAGAAACTTGGATTCTATCACATATTGTTTAATACAATGGAATGTAACCCAAGTGGGATTCTGGCCCACAGTCGCATAGTTATGAACGGAAATAAACCCAAATTCATCTCGGGATTCTAGCCCACAGCTGCATAATTATGGTTATGTGTTGGGATTTTTGTAGGGTGCAGATCATGTGAATTCGTAGTTTTTTTTCTATAGCCGGCGTTGTTTTATCCAGTCACAATGGCAACAATGAAATAACCTGCACTTTTTGTGTGTGTTTAGCAAATTTATGTTTGATTACCTCTGTTTGCATAAACCTTCGTAAAAATATTGATTTTTCCACTTTCAGAATGTCCGTCAATGTACATACAGACATCGAACGCCTAAATTACCTGATTATAATGATAGCCGGGATGCTGTTGGTGACGGGCGCGGCCGTCGCCGCTCTCTCGTCGGTCATCAGCGTGCGCCTGCGGCCGGAGGAGAGCTTCCGCACGCGGTACCGCATCATCATGAGGGATTTGGTGAGGACCGAAATTGCCTCTAAGGCGCTGATAGACTTGAGCATTTACTCGAGTGGAACAGCATTCACCTTTTTTAATCAAACTCTGTGAATATAACGACGAACTCTAGAACATTGGTTTGTGCGGATAGAAGGTAAAAGCATTTATCATTTTAGTACGGCAACGGCAGGTAGTACTACAAAAAAACCGACCAAGGGCATATCGAGTCATGCTCAGTATAGGGTTCCGTAGTTATTCAAAAATGGTTGGGCCGATTTTGTTAGTTAAACAGTTTTATATTAAAGTATTTTTTTTCTATCTATGACTTGTCAACCTTGAACGATTGCAAAACGTCTGTATACGTTACGTTTTTGGCTTACGTAAGTTTGACCACGTTTCATCGTTTCGTTTTCGTCTTAAGTGGCTTCCTATCCGACGAAGACGCGATTTTACATATACTCTCCTTTCTTTTTAATGTTTTGTTTAGTTCGTGTTAACCTCCTTAGCTTTCAGAGAGATTTAAGTATTTGGCGGACGGCAGTGGTCATCGCCTCCGTTCTAAAGTCGCCTCCAAAATTAGGCGAACTAACTTGACAGTTCAATGCACGCCAATGTTGCCACAAATTTGCTAGTGTTGTTCATATCGACATTTAAAAATTAAATTCAAACCAGAAAAAAAATATAAAATTATACCAATAGTGTTATAAAGAAATAATAATTTAAGGAACATAAAAATAAAATTATCAAACATCGATTTGGACATTGGTAAAAACGCAGTCGGCCATTTTGTTTTGTTGACACTTGACAGTATGACTGCGTATGATGGTTGAAGTTCATTCGAAATCGAATTCCGCCATCGGATCGGTCTTATGTTACGTATTTCTCATGATAATTCAAATTACGTTACCTTTTTGACACATCATTTTTATGACACGGGTAGCGGTGTAACGAAAACTGTATGGCAGTTATTCTTATTTGCATTCGTATTTGCGAATGTTCAAAATGGGATATTCGTTACACCCCTAGACAAGAGCGAGGAAGATACGTTAATATACTTACATGTCCTAAAAAGGCCGTACAAGTTTATATCGATATTTCCGTATCGACATTACCTATCACTATTTATTTTTTCCTATGTCTGGTATCATTATCAGCTGTCAGTTTAGTTCGCCTAATTATGGAGGCGACTTTAGTGTAAATTTGTCCCTCACTATTCCTTCTCACAAGCACCGATCCTATTATACAGGGTGGTCCAAACCTTGACGTCAAAAATTTTTTTTAGGTTCCCTACGTCATGGGCTATCAGAATATACCCCATGTATGTTAGCCGATTTTTTGTAGTTTTCGAGTTATGAATTTTTGAAAAAATTTTTTTGAGAAATTCTGGAATGAAGAAATTTATTGATAAAAAAAAACTATTGGGTTTTTTAAATATTTTCTTTTTGTAAAAGTATTACTACAAATAAAGCATTTATTGACAAAAAAATTAGCGTCCTCACTTTGATACAAGTAGGATAAAAAATATCAAATTCAAAATTGTACGTTAAAAATGCATCAAAATAGCATTATAATACGTAAATAAAAAAAATAAAACATATACCAAGGATTTTTGGTTATGTAAAGACTGCCCTAGACCTTAAACCTTCGTAAAAGCAAAAAAAAAGTGATACTTAATAATGAGGATTTTTCGGAGTAGTCGGTCAAATCGGTTTGGACCACCCTGTATAAGGTCCTAATTTATTAGTTGCAGATATTTTAACACATGATACTTTACATTAAAATAATTAACTTTAAATATAAATTAAGAAATCTTTTCATGTAATTTCGGTCGGTAAGGTCGGTCGCGAACGCTCGCGGTGTTAACAGTGTTAAGTCAGTGCTCCCCGTTATTATAATGGATAATGGCATTAAATACTCACGTGTATAGTTGATTTATACATCAATATATTGTGGACTTTACAAGGAAAGTGACAGTGAAATTGGTTTTTAAATCGGTCCATGGAATTAGTGACAATTAGCGTGTGAAGTTAAACGAAATAATAACTGCTTAGACGTGCAACAAAGGCCAGCGGCTTGCCGGCGGACGGCCGGCGCTTATCTCAAGGACAACCGGTGCAGCGACTTATTAACACGGACAGAGCGAATTTATTAACGAAGCGGTCAATTGCATATTATTTTTGTCATTGTTATTGGCTAACGTTACTGACAAAATAAAATGAATTGCGCAGCGTGCCCTAAGAAGGTCTCAAAAGAGGAGCTACTGGTATGTTCGGGCTGTAAATACAGTTACCATTATGCATGCCTCGATATTCCGGAGGATTACTACAGAAAAAAACTGCAGGCAAGTAATACATGGCGCTGTTTATCCTGCAATAACATCACTAAACGCGGCCAGAGGGGTGATGCAACCCCGGTAAGGAGACACTATGAGAGCGAGCCGTCACCGCAAGAGCAAACAGACATGTCTATATGCGATGAATCACAGCGCGATGGCGGTTTATTAGAACCTAACCTTACATTCAGAAACAATGTTATGTCAGAGGTCAGCATGGACGGCCTGTCAAAATTATTAGACTCGAAGCTAGCCGGCGTGAAAAACGATTTAGTTAGCATCAACATAAAATTGAGCACCACCAAGAAGGAGTTATCCACAGAAATTAGGAAAGAGTTCTCGCCCGCCATAGAGGAAATAAAGACTGATTTTACGAAGACAACGGATTTTTTGAGTGCTCAAATAGAAAGTTTTAAGACAGATATCTCAAACGTCGATAAAAAGGTTAAATATTTAGAGCAAGAGAACCTTCGGTTAAATGCAGAGCTTTTGTCGATAAAAAATAACCCGAACCTGTCAGCCAACTATACGCAACTGGAAAAAACAATAGAGGACATTTATGCGGAGGTAAACGAACGAGATCAAGCACTACTGCTTAACGACGTGGAAGTAGTAGGAGTGCCCGAGTATCCGGGAGAGTCAACCGTACACATTGCGCAAGCCTTGGCGAAAAAAGTAGGTATGTCATTGGACACCCAGGACGTTGTAAGCGCGGAGCGTGTGGGGCCGTGGAGAGCGACCGGAGGCAGCGACAACACGAATACACGACCCCGTCCCCTTGTTGTGCGCCTAGCTAGACGTCCACTGCGAGACCAACTGCTGCGTAGCGCTCGAGTGCGCCGCGGCATTTATACTGGAAATATCGGACTACCGGAACACAGGCCCAACGCAGTCTACATAAATGAAAGGCTCACGAAGGCTAATCGCAAGCTTTTATGGCAAGCAAAGCAGGCGGGCATGGCAGCGGGCTGGAGGTTCATATGGACCAAATAGGGACGTATTTTCGCGAGAAAGAATGAAAGTAAGGACAGCAGAGCAGTTCGTATTAAAAACGAGAAAGACATAAAAAGTGTTTTTGGCGTGGACCTCACAGATACTGGTAGTAATAAGTAGTAGTGTAGGGATAGAAAAGTACAATAATAATTTGATAAAAAATATACTTACACAAAGTGATAAGCGTAATGAATGTAATGAATTCCTTTCTTTTCTGAGTTATTGATTGTATTTTTTCTCGAGTGTATAACCAGTTTTAAGAATGTTTCCGTGATTTTGAGCCTTATGACTGGGACGTTTAAGTGTAAGCAGGTTATTACTCGTAAACGTGAGTGTGCGGTCGGCTCTAATAATATGTATACGATTTTGATCCTTATGCCTTTGATATACGTTCCGAAGTGTATACATGTTAATAGACGTAACTGTACCTATAAATACAACATAATTAAATATATAAATACATATCTACTTTTGATACATAATAAATCTATTTTGTTTGTTCCTTACATCGCGCTGTTTTTAACATGTTGCAAAGGTCCTATTGTATTAAATATGTACTGCAGTAATGATTTGGTGCTATTTATTAAAATGTATAAGTACATATCAGAGGAGATTAAATACCTATACGTATATACCGTGCCATTATATTTATTGATTCATACTCCTTTCAGGGCGAATATGTATAGTTATGTTTATGTTCACCCAGTGGATATATATATATATATAAATATATACGTTTCCGTCTTATCCAGCTACATCACAGTTCTCCAAACTATTTTATATATTGCAGACAATACGTTAATTACATAATATATGTGTCGATGCGGGTTGGGGGGTGCCTTGTCGCGACGCCTGGAATGGACCGTGTGTGTTCTGCAATAGGGTCGATTTTGAGCGGCGTGGCGGCGTGCCTTCCCATATGAACTAACACATATTATTGCTTACCGGTTTATACTAATCACAGGGCAGCTTTCGTCGTGGTAGACACCATCAAGATGGGTGTGTTGCATAATATTTTGTACGGGCTTTTCAGGGGACCGCAGAAAACTATAAATTTAAATATAGGAATACTTTATGTTTATTTTACTAACTATAATGCAAAGAAAGAATAAAAAATCATACAATTTGACACTAGGGTTGCTAAATATACGTTCGTTATACACTGGCCGTGATGAGTTCGACGCAGCCATGGATAGATACAAACCAGATATAATCGCACTAAACGAAACATGGCTAAGACCGGACGAAGAAAAACACGTTCCAATATTACCCGGATACTCACTAAAAAGCAATCCGCAAAATAATGGAATAAAAGGGGGTGGCGTAGGGTTTTACGTCAGGAAAAACTTACAAGCAAGCATAGTCCAACACCCTCAGTCCGCTCTCGAACAAATGTGGTTAGAGTTACGAGTTCGGGGCTTGGGACGTTTTGCTATAGGAACAGCATACAGACCAGAGTCCGTAGATAGTGCCATAGACGCACTTAACGAGACTTTAGACATGTTTTCTAATTGCAACTCGGTTTTTCTTCTTACGGATTTTAACATAGATGTACAATTACACGATAGGCCTAAGGCAAAAAAGTTACAGACATTCTTCACTCAAAGAAGTCTGGAGCAGCTTGTGAACGAGCCGACTAGAGTTACGGCAGAATGTTCGTCATTATTAGATCTCGTCATTACGGATAGCCCTCACCTATGTAAATCAATACAGGTATTACACAACCCACAGATTAGCGACCACGCATTGATTTTAGTGGATTTAATTATTCCTAAACCTAAAACAGTACCTAAATATGTCTACAAAAGACTCTTGGGGAAAATGGACATGGTAAAATTCAATACAGATCTTGAGCACATGCCTTGGTAAGAAGTCCTACAGACTACGGACATAGACAGTAAAGTGACCCGATTCAACCAATTGCTAACAATATTATTTGATAAACATGCACCTATAAAAAAACTGCGCGTTGATTGCAAAAGCCATCCGTGGATAACAGAAAACATAAAAAGTATGATGCAACTACGTGACAATGCATTGAAAAGAGCGCGTCAAACCAGGAAAGATTCACATCAGCAATACTACAAGGAACTACGTAATTACACAACAGGAGCTTTGGAGCGTGAAAAATCGGCTTACTTCACTTTTTACGTAAATAAAAATAGAGCGTATCCAAAACAAATGTGGAAACATCTTCGATGCTCCGCGAGTTTAGGTGACAATGATAAACCCTCGATTCCACAACATCTACAAAACCCTGACGGCATTAATATTTTTTTCTTAGCCCTGCCAGGTAATTCTAATACCGATTGCGAAATGCTGGCTTATTATGATGGGAAAAAGACAAATGATGTTCAGATGTTCAACATAACCTGCTCCACGGAAACTCAAGTTTCAAAAATAATCGCTTCAATTACTACAAACGCAAGCGGCCATGACGGCATGACTATTGAAATGATTCGCCTAACACTAGATGTTACCCTACCGGTTATAACGCATATCATCAACTTGTCAATTGTAGGAAACGCTTATCCACAGGCCTGGAAAATAGCCAAGGTAAAGGCAATACCGAAATCGAATAGGACGGAAGAATACAAAGATCTCAGGCCGATTAGTATCCTGCCTGTACTATCAAAGGTTCTTGAAAGAATAGTCAGTGAGCAACTGTCTAAGTATCTGGAGGAAAATAACATACTGCCAGTGACACAATCAGGCTTCCGTAACAAACATGGAACAGCAACGGCAATAGCGAAGGTCATAGATGACATTATCGGAGCATCTGATAAGGGAATGGGATCCATCCTAGTACTCTTGGACTTTTCGCGTGCCTTTGAATGCATCAATCCGATATTGCTACTTTCTAAAATGGCCCATTACGGAGTTTCGCAGGACTCGTGCAAATGGTTTCACAGTTTTCTGACGCACCGAAAGCAATATGTCGAAATGGAAACAGACCAGGGCAAAATACAGAAGTCACAGACCCTAAAAATCACTCGAGGTACGCCGCAGGGCTCTATTTTGAGTCCGCTGCTCTTTATTCTCTATACAGCTGACTTAGTGAAGAATATTGAACATTGCGATGCTCACTTATATGCTGATGACATCCAGCTATACTACTCTTTTGCGCCAAACGATCAAGAAAGTGCTGTTAAAAAAATCAATGCTGACCTAGAAAGAGTAGCAAAATGGGCAAATAAAAACAACCTCATCCTCAACCCAGCTAAGTCACAGTACATGATACTAGGAAACAAATGGCAGCGTTCAAAAATAATAGAAAATAATCCTAGAATATTGATAGGGGAGGAGCCGGTCGTACAAGTAGAAAAAGCAAAAAACCTAGGGATAGTCATGGATGGACAACTGAAATATATTGAACATATAAATATTAAAGTGAGAAATGCCTTCTACAGATTAAAAATTCTCTACAGAATACGGAAATACCTCTCAGAAAAAGTTAGGGAGATTCTCGTAGAAGCATTAATATTGTCATCCTTTAACTACGCGGACATCGTGTATGGGCCCAGGCTACTAGCAGAGACAAAAAAATACACACAACGCATTCAGAATGCGTGTACTCGTTTCTGTTACGAAATCCCCAGGCGAGCACATATTACCCCTTACCTAAACAAAAAGTCGAAGTTAAATATGACAAATAGGAGACTAATGCACCTAGCATGTGCAGTACGAAAATTATTAGAGTACGAGAAGCCCCGTTATCTATTTGAGAAACTTAAATGGGTTAACGACACACGGGAGAGGTCGCTAAGGCGATGCACCAAGTTAGCGACATCCAAACACAAATCTGCGTTCTACAGAGGAAGTTTCAAATTTGCTGCAGCAAAGGTGTGGAACGATCTTCCCCCACCCCTGCGGGAGCCCATGGCCTTTGTCAAGTTCAAGCGGTTAGTCCAAAGACACTTTTTAGACTTGCAAAGCAAGTTGTAAGCGCCCCAGATAGCACCACTCACACCATTTTTTTTTTCCAGTTTTTACACATACCAACATACACACACACACACACACACACACATAGACGCGCGCGCGCATGTATATATAATTACCTGGCATTTTGCTTATTTATTGCTATTTTAATTATTATTTTATTTGTTTTTATTTTATTTTTACTAATCCATTATCCATGTCATTAATAAAATACTACAATTGTTCTATTATATTGATATCTACTTAGTTATAGTTCAGCACCACCATAAAAAAATGTACTCTTATGTTTGAGACCGACACAATTTTTTAAAGGCTCAGTCTGAAAACCAGCGCTGAGCGTCCTGCGCAGCAGCGTCATGCTGAGACTGAGACCTATTTATTGCCTTACTAAATATTAATTTTAAGTTTAATTTTATACTTACTAGGTAATAAGCTTAGTTAAGTTATTTTATGTATTAGTAGTAAGTTTTTCTTTTTGTGGCAATAAAAAAAATTGAAGTTTGAAGTAATTTTTTTTTATTTCATTTTCCTAACAAAAAAAATTATAATTTCGTGTAAAAAAAATCATCATGTGCATTATCACATACTGTCACAATAACACTGTCTGTCATGTCATCAAACGACACAATCTAACGGAAAATAACATGACATTGACAGTCAAGTATTTAATTTATCGACGTGAAGTGGCCAGTTCCAGTTAAATGGTACGTAAAAGAGGTACTAGAATCTGTTCAATGAGTTTTCATTTAATGATCACATAAACAGGGTGTTTTTACGTATCAAATTTGTTTTTCCGTTTTCTCCAAAAAAACATCGTAAAAGCTATAATGTTTCACGGTTTAATATACTCCAGAGACCGAGTACTATCAGCTGTAAAAATATCTGCATCTAATAAATTAGGACTTTATATAATGGAGCATTCCATGGGCTGTCCCGAACAAACGCGTGTATATTCCGATAATTTGACTTTTCTCCCGAGTTATTAGTTATTGGGGGTGCAACTTACCAATTATAATTATGTACTGGTTTCTTTTTTCCTTATCGAGTGAATATTGTAGCTAGACGGTAGCGGCACTTATTATAGGTTTCTTGAAGTAGTTTATTAAAGGATTTCTATTTATATTTTACATGCATGTGCTTTTCTTCATTAAATTTGTGACATTAGAGTTTTCGGTCGATGAATGACATATATAATTTTCTTTTCTTCTTGCCGGCCAATAATGATAACCCGACAAGGAGGTAGAGACACATTTAAGTATTTAATGTTTTTACATAGTTGCGAAACCATTCCCCCGGCCTTGAAAGAAATAGCTTTCGAAATAGTTAACACAAATAAATTATTTATCACAAAATAGCATCCTTATTGCTCAGAGAAAACTAAAATAAGATAACTATATTTAGGCCTATATAACATAAGACAAAACTAATAATATAATCATTGCGAAGGCAAAGGAAATAATTTGAGTAAAGGTCGTTTAAGTATGCCAGATTTTGTTTTAACTAAAGCAACTGTAGCAATACCATCTTTGCCTGCAATTAGTTCCGTTATAAGACCTAACGGCCAATGTACAGGCATAACGTTCTCTTGAAGATGACTACAACTGTTCCTTCCTTAACAGGTTGAGAAGGAGTATTCCATTTTTGCCTAGTTTGCAACGTGTGCAAGTATTCATCGCGCCACCTCTTCCAAAACGATTGAGTCAAACGATCTAATAATTGATATCTTTGCAAAAGATGATCAGATGTTACCTCCGCAACAGACGCAGCTGGAAGATATGTTAATGGAGTAACATTAAGAAAATGAGCTGGAGTCAATGCAGAAGGTTCAGCTGGATCAGAGCTTAGAACGGATAAAAGTCGCGAGTTTAATAAAGCCTCAATTTGACTTAAAACTGTCATTAATTCCTCAAATGACAATATTTGTTTACCTATTGTACGAAACAAATGAGACTTGACACATTTGACATTACTTTCCCAGCATCCTCCAAAATAGGGAGCACTAGGAGGGATAAATCGCCAAATTATTTGATTGGCGGATAGTTCATTCTCCCAAGCATCACGATATTCATTAGCGAGGAAGTCATGAAGCTCCTTCAAATACGTATTGGCTCCCTGAAAGTTAGTTCCATTATCACTGTACATATATTTTACAGGACCACGTCTGGATAAAAACCGCTTAAATGCTGACATAAAACTTGCCGTACTTAAATCGGTAGCAAGTTCCAAATGAATTGCTCTCGTTGTGAGACATGTGAATAAGCACAAATACACCTTTTGACTCTTTGCTCCTCTTCGTCGAACAGGGGTACAATACCATGGGCCAGCATAATCACACCCAGTATGAATAAAAGCCTTTTCAACTTGATTTACCCTACATGCTGGTAAATCTGCCATCATTGGGTAGTTAGCTTTTGGCTTGATCCGGAAGCAGTAATTGCATAAGTGAATCCGATGCCGAAGAATACATCTAGCGGATATGATCCAGAATCGATGTTGAAGAAAAGATATAAGAGTTTCAGGTCCTGCAAGTAAATTGCGTCGATGATAATGATCGATCAGCAGATTAATGATAAGATCACGACGTGGCAATAGCACGGGGTGTTTATAATCGTAATCTTCACTGGAATTACTCAGACGTCCTCCAACGCGAAGGATGCCATCATCAATAAATGGCTTCAGATTTGCTAAACTCTTTGTAAAACCTTTCTTTAGGTTCATGTCTGAAATATGTTGACCGAAATAAACCATTTGCAGAGCTCGTACAATCTCTAATTCGGCTGCTATTATGTCATCAGCATTAATAGGACCTAAAGGCATTTTTTAAATAAATTTCAACACATAAACAACTGTGCGTACATACCGTGTCCATGACGAGAACCGTTTCGACAAGTCGTAAATTATGTTGTCTTTCGAATTGTCAAATGTAAATAAAGAAACCGTTTTTTCTTCAGGAGCGATAACTTCGTCCGGTACAAATGCTTGAATCAGCCATTCAGTTTTTGAAAGCTTCATCCATGGAGGGCCCGATAGCCATAGTGGATGGTTCACCAGTTGACCTGGAGTTAAGCCTCTAGACAAGCAGTCGCTAGGATTTTCTGTTCCTTTGATGTGATGAAAGTGATCACTTGACAAGTTCTCTTGGATCTTGGTCATCTTGGTAACTCGATTGGCTACGAAGGTTTGCCATCGATGGGGCGACGAATGAATCCAACAAAGTGTTAGTGTTGAATCCGAAAATGCCAATACAGAGTCAATTGGGTATCTCGATGAGTAGGTATCAATAACCCTTTTCATGAGCTGCGACAATAGCAATGCTGCGCATAATTCCAACCTTGCTAGGCTGACAACCTTTACAGGCGCTACCTTTGACTTGGCACAAATTAAATTAATGAGACCTCGGTCATCATTAGGAATGGTTGCATAGGCGTAAACTACTCCACCGTACGCCTTTTCACTTGCATCCGCAAAACCGACGATAGTTAATGAGCAATTTTCAATAACACCAATATGTCGTGGGATACTCATGTTAGAAAGTAGCGGTAGTTCACTTTGGAACTGTTGCCACTGACGCACGATATGATCAGGCGGCGATTCGTTCCAGTCCATTTTCAACAACCATAACTTCTTTATAAGAAGCTTGGCGAATACAATAACAGGGGCAACCAGGCCCAGAACATCGAATAGTCGAGCTACTGACGACAGAATGTTTCTTTTATTACACGGTCGATTGTCAGGGCTAACCTGGAACCTAAATACGTCTTCACCAGGATACCAACGAAGACCTAATATCTTCAATGTTGTATCATCATCGAAGGTATTATTTCCTTTGGAACAGCTGCAGAATTTGAAGACCACTTAGCTAGTTGGAAACCGCCTTTCAAGAACAATTCCATCAGTTGTTTAGTCGCAAGCACAGCCTGCTCTTCGTCAATAACTGAACTGGCTACATCATCCATATAAATATCACGAGATGCAATATCTTTTGCAAGTGGGTATTTATCACCTTCGTCGGCTACTAACTGTTTAACAGTTCGCAGTGCCAGAAAAGGACTGCTGCGTAGACCGAAAGCTACCCTATTATACTAAAACACTCTAATACTTTCCTCAGGGCTAAACCTATAAAGTATACGCTGATAAGGACGATCCTCCTCCCGTACGTCAATACACAGATACATTTGACGTACATCAGACGTGATAGCTACGTAAAACAATCGTAGGTTGAGGAACAAATCGGCTTGAAGACTTGGTCCTGCGTGCAGAATATCATTTAATGATAAACCGCTTGTGGTCTGCGCACTAGCATCTAGAACCACTCTAACCTTTGTAGTAGTCCTGTCATTACGGACAATTGCATGAGGAGGTATATGATAAGCATCATTTGACTTATCGTTCGGAACCTCAGATAAGTAACTTTTATCAATATGTTCACGAATCACTTCATCGTAACCTGTTTTCAATTCAGGTTGTAAGCGAAATTTTCTTTCCAGCTTTAAAAACCTGCGTTCAGCCATCTTGTAGGAATCACCTAAATTGCTTGGGTCCAATTTAAATGGAAGTGCTACTTCATACCGCCCATCTTCTACGCGATTGACAGTATTTTTGAACATCTCTTCAGCATTTCTGTCTTCTGGACTATGAATCACTCCTCCATCTAAATCTTCAATTTCCCAGAATTTTTGCATCAAATTAACGGAACGCGACGCGTCTGATGCCAGCCATCGTGCGTATTTTTTTATTTTTAATATGCTGCCTTTTTTTTTATGCTAATGGTGGCAAACGAACAGACGAATCGCCTGATGGAAAGCGATTAACGTCGCCTATGGACACCCGCAACACCAGAGGCGTCGCAAATGCGTTGCCGGCCTTGTGTATGCCGTCCCGGTTTTATGTATCTGTGTTACTCGTTTGCCAGCGTGGTCGCCTCGTCGGCCAGTATACGTACCTGGGGGTCACAACGGAAGAACAGCGCTGGCCTAGCCAGCTACATGCTGAGTTGTGACCCTTTTGTGGCAAGCGGTTGTGGTGTGCTATTTGTAAATGTGTATATGTCCATCGAGCTTGTCATAAATAAATTTTATTTCATTTCATTTTCATTTCAAATTTCCTACATCGACAGAAGTATAATACCCAGCAGCCGAATAGGAAGCGTCAACTGCGGGAGCATCACCTAGTATGACATACCCCAACGTAGTTTTCAAAGCATCAGGCAGACCAGGCTCGCTTACAATTACCTCTGTCATGAATAATTTGGCGAATAATTTAACACCAAGAAGCATGAATCTATTTCGCCTGGGGTAGCCCAGGTGTCATCTGCTAGATGTAAATTATCAAGCAGATCAGAAGACGATAGAGCCGATAAATCAATATGACAGGTGGGTAAATCGGGCGTAATTTCATCTAAAACTAGCGCATCCATAGTATATTGATATTTAGGATCAGATCTTGACCTAAAAGTTAAGCTTACAGCTCCTCGGATGGGCTTCTTGATTTTCGTTCCACACAATCCGCTTACTGAGGTCACAGGGCTGCTACGTACCGAGAGACCTAAGTTCTTGCAGCACTGCAGAGTAACATAATGTTTCTGTGAGCCCGGATCGATCAGACATCTCAAAACCTTGTCCTTGCCGTTACGTCCACTAGCGAGTACCTTAGCAGTGCCGAGTACTTCCGTTATGGGAGATTCACTCATTTTAGAAGAATTCCAAATTGATATCTCGAAATTCTTTGTTGTATCTGAATCTAATAACTTAAGACCCAGATTAATGAAAATAAAATCACTCAAGTTCTCGAGCTTCAGTTGCCTTATTGCTGAAATAGTAGCAGCAAAAGAATCAATTGTTTTTTTCTAAATTAGATGCCGAAGGACCGTTGAAAATTAACAGGCTTCATCGAAAACAGCTGGT
>JALPQI010027578.1:0-10210 GCA_025490895.1 Thaumatotibia leucotreta
AATCGAAGTGTCGAGGTCGCTCATAGATTTCCGTTATGATTTTGGTCCATATAGCGAGTACTATAAATTAACCGGTAATGTTTTATTATTCAGTAGCTTTTTATACGTAAGAAATTATTTAAATATGTACTCTTATTCTGATTTGTGCATAATGACTGAAATCAAATCAGATAATTTATTGAGGCCAGGTCGGGATGTTAACTATACTCTAGTCTGTTTGTTTACATTTTGTTAAATACATAACAGATCTGAGTAAATAAATGTCCATTTTTATTTTATTTCTCATAAGAGTCACAATCATGAGGGTTTAAATTTGAGAGAGAGAATAGGTTTCTCTTTCACTTATCCAACTTGACCCCAAGACGTTAGAAAATATAGCCGTTGGTATGTTTTGTTGACAAACTTATAAAATGAGTCATATCATATGTTTTACCCACGTTGTAAATATTTTATAAAACAATTTTAATAACATGTGTTCGTTGCAGAAATAGTAACTATTAAAAATGTGTCTAACCTACCTTTGGATATGGATATAACTATCAAACCTCCATTTGCAATTATTAAAAAGAAGAATACGTACAAGATTGAAGCGCATGAAGCAAATATGTGTGCTTGCATCTGTTACCGAGAGAGTGATTTAGAAATTGCGAACATCCTTAAACTCGGGGACAAACAATCAAAATTATTCATTGACTACTTAACTTTAAAACCAGTCGAACCTTTAAGAAAAGGGCCTCTGAACTTCTTTCAAGACATACATAAAATTAAAATGGCATTTAGCTTGACACAAAGTGTCGAAGAGCGTTTAGAAGATCAAGAAATTATGAAGTTGCAGGTTCTATTTGATACTACAAAACACACTAATTTGAAATCAAGAATTTATAGTGATTCCATGAAAATACAATTTAAAGGACACAAAAACAAGGTAAATAAATGAGCTCATTCTCTATAAGACTATAACGGTTAAAAGGTTAATAAATTTATGGGTGGATTGCAAAACATTGTACGTAGGTAGTTAAGGTTTTGATGAAAATAAAAATAAAACCGGCCAAGAGCATGTCGGGCCATGCTCAGTGTAGGATAGTAGTTATTCAAAAACGGCTGGGCCAATTATGTTCGAAATAGTTTTATTTTAAAGTATATTCATGATTTTTTTTCATATTTTATGAACCTTACGGATCAAAAGTTAGGGTCCATATTGGCACTTATACAATTTTATCTTCGAATTTTTTTACTAATACCGTTTTTTACTCATAGTCATCATTACTCCGAAAATTTTATCTCATACTTTTTTTCTTACTAAAAATTATACTTCTACCTACAATGTTCATAACGATTTTTATTTCGAAATTTTATCCTCCTAAAGTCGTCAAGTAGATTAATCTATACCCATAAAGTTATTTGAAATAAATTGTTTATTTATAAACATTTTCCCATTAGGTTCACCCTGTTGTGGTATAATTCTTATATGAATAATTCTATATGATATTAACTATGTAGTCATAATGGGCTTTGTGCAGAAACTGTTGTGGCATACTCAACTTTAGCATATTTCGTTGTGGCAGATTTCGAGTTGTTCGAATATTATTCGAGCATAATTTCGATGCTCCTATTTATGATGAGGCATAATCTGGATGTGCATAAAAAGTATCGGCATAGTATGTTTTAGCATAATAGAGAAGGAATACTTACAACCTATCAATATAATCGAGGTAGTAGTAAATATTCTGTACGTTACTTAACTCAGCTGAGTACTTTCTAGGTTGCTAAAAAAAATAACTTCGAAGACTACGGCGGGAACAAAGCTCCCGCCTTAGTCTTCTAACCTAACTTATCCGAGTCGGATCTGCCCCGGAAGGTTTTGTTCGCTCGCATCGCTCGCTCACTGCAGAAATTTTCACCCTCTCAACAAATTCTGCCTGACGAAAAATGCAAGTTTCGAACATGTGAATATGCCCAAAAAATATATTCAAATTTAATTTCTGTAAAAATAATGTTCGAAATATTGTTATTTATGCCAAGTGATGTTTCTGCCTCATTAAGATGATGCCAAAATAGATTATGCCAAATCTGTTATGTCCTTAGCGTTTCGGACAAAAAAAGTTTTGCAGATAGAAGGAACCCGTTTAGTACAGTACTCTGCCACAACCTGATTTGTGCAGGTAGCTAGTGTTTACAGTAATAGTACGATTTATATTTAATTAAACCAAAATAATTCATACATAAAACCAGTACAGATAAAAATAAATATAACTTTAGAGTATATAGCATAAAATAAGTATAATGAAAAAGTATAATTATAAACATAAAAGTTAGTACTAAAAATATATATGAAAAACAACATTATGAAATAAATAATTCTAAGTGATGATAATTATGAACAAAGATTACTTCTAAATACCGATCATTATGATGTTAAATTGTATAAGATAAATCTTAAAGTTGCAATTTTATAAATACTTTGGCGCACCCCAAAAGTAAAAGGGGGGGGGGGGGCTGACAATTTTGTCGGTACGCCATATTTTTTTCAGCGTGTCGTCATATAGCCCGCGTGAGGACACTCACGGTTGCATAACGAATATAAGTATTCTAGCCTCAAATATCAAATTTGATTAAAACATTAGGTATTTCTAGGGGTACGAAGAAACTCACGTACATGAACTCTGAAAACAATGCTTTCTTTTTTTGGGCAGTCATGTTACAAAACGCAGTTTGTATGACGAATTTTCGTAACACAATGGGAACGATCGTGATATTTGTTTTCATTAATCCCTTAATTAAGTACATACAATATTTTTCAAAACGACTCTTAACCACCGTCAAACATTTTGTCGATTAATGACTTTAATTAATTTAAATTATAGTCCAAATTGCTTGTGACAGATCTGTACCTAGGCACTCCAGCCCGGCAAGCACATCATGGGCGCGGGACGACAAAAACTGCGACATAGAGTTTTCTCGAGCTATGTCACGAATTGGTAGCACAACATGCGCGCGAGATAACGCTGACTCGCGATGATCTATCAAAGCGACATAATTATTTCGCTTGAAAGTCCCACGCGAGATATCCTCAAAATTCGTAGCACAAGTGTACCTTGAGCGATAAAATACATTGCGTTTTAATGTCAAAATGCGACAAATTGTCTTCGAGGTGTGAAGGTGGCGAGAAAGTCGAGAAACACATAAAGTTCGTTACGGATTGCAAATTTAGGCTTTCAGTCGAATTATTATTGTAGCTATGAGCTATGTATTGGTAGTTATGAATAATTTGTTTCAGTACATGCGTTCTAAGGCATTATTTAATGTTTTAATATTAACAAACTTCGTTTCATTACCGACCCTACAGTCGATACCGTAAGGCCTGAAGACCCATGGAGGTTCAATAGAGAATCATATGCTAGTAATCTTTTCAAAAGTAGCGGTTGTAACGTACCACCAATGCTAATAGCTATTGAATAGAAGTATCTAAGGGCAAGATGCATAATAGTATTAATTGTGATAGCGATGTTCTGTGTAGTATACCGTACAATTACGCAGCTACATTTTACAAGTACAATATAATTAAGAAAAGCGGCATTTGTACACATAATCTATATAGGAAAAGGTAGATCAGCCTCTATTAGTTCACGGCTGCATGGGCAATGTCCTTTCCTTAGCCTATGCGCATGGACGCATTAGGAGGTTAATATATACCCATAGGCCTCTTTCATACATCTTTGGGGGAGGCCTAAGTTCAGCAGGGGACATCTTTCGGCTGATATGATGATGATGATATACCCATAATCGGGAGTAGTGTGTCCACTATGATGATGCTGCTGCCCATCATAGTGGACACACTACTCACACTACTACCCATTGATAAATAAATAGTCAATGACACTTCAATCCTTTAACCGACTCTTACGACACCAACGGGGAGAGTTGGGGTGGTGACAAATGTAATCTTACTACCGTCTCCACACGGCTAATAACTAGTATTTTAAACAAGTTAAAATATATATAATAAATAATCCAGTATGTATTTATTACAAAAAATGTATTTATTATAATAACATGTATTAAATACTCAATGTAACAAATATTTGTATCGTAAAGAACAGTTGAGCCAAACAAGTTTACAATCACAAATATGTTAATAATTTAATTAGGTAATAAACGCCTGTAATTTCTGTTCCATTGTAGACGATCGTCTGAATTGAATGGGCACTTTTATACTTTGCCGCGGAAGTCCGCGTCCACGGCGTTATATTTCTTCCACTATGTGATATGAGATTTACTAACATAAATTGTAACAACATGAAACCTCATAAATATAGTGAAAAAATATCATACACCCGTGGGCTCTAACTTCAACGATACGCTTTAAAACCACCCAACCAAACGCAGGCTGCGCCACGAGCTCGGGCGCCAAGCGTACTCTTGTTGTTCACGACGAGCTGCAGAGCGCGACCCAGCAGCCGCCTTCATAGCTGTTGTGGAATCCGATTTGCTGATTGCGAACCTTTTTCTTCAATTTGCGCCATATCTTTAAAGAGTATGAATAATTGATAAATACCATGCTTTATTGACAGCTCCGCAAAAATAACCTGTAGATCAAATAAATAATCGTAGTATGATTTTTACTATACATAATACTATCAGACGCGATGTATGTAACTTAAGGTGTTACTTTTCTTGACCATACTTGACCTTAATAATTAAGTTGGTATATGCAGGATATCGGATATATCAACCACTTTTAGGTCATAGGTATATTGTTTTGGACCTGGAGGATGGATTAAGGAGGCGGGTATCGGGTACGAAAACGAAACCCTCACATTTCTATCATAAATTTAAATGATTTGTACAAGCTTTCATCGAAATACCTGCTGGTAATTCGAAGACCCGATAGATTTATTTTTTGGAGTTTGACCCAATATAGGTACTTCATCTTTTCCGGATCCACACTCTCCCTCTGGAAACTATGGGTTTAGTTCAACGACATCTTGCTTTGTATTATTATTGGGCTCCGATGACTGAAATATAATTCATAACATATTTTTTTATTAAATAACTATGAACATGAATTTCAAAAAATATACGGTTTAAATGTAAATAATCGTAACTAACATCCACAGTACCTAAGTAACGTATAAAGAGTATAAAAGACTATAATTAACTTAAATTTTACGTTCATGAGCCATTTAAAATATCGCCACCAAACACAATCTACAAATGTCATGTGAAAGATTATTATTATGACACTTTGACATTTTCATATTAAAATGTCCTATCTCTTTAATCTTTATACTACGTGAACGAGACGAAGTTATCGTGACTAGAGATGTTTCATTTTTAAACCTTGCTGTTCACTCATCATTCAACATTATTTATACCGATTCAGTGTTGCTAGGAAAGAAAAGTTAGTCCCACACATAAATGGCAACACTTGTTATGTCGCCCGCGGGATGACTCTTTCGCATGGAACTAATTTCTCGAGCTGTTAACTTGTGCTACCAAAATCGAGAAAATGACGGCTAGAAATATAAATTTGACAGCCGCGACATGGGTTAGTCGCAGCGCGAGCTATCTCGCGCTCAATGATGTGCTTACCGGGCAGGGGTTAATAAATGATTTATTTTCTAGGATGCTGTTAAAATTATAGGAAGAATAAATTTTCCAAATGTATCAGTTCTTACGCCACGAATAGACTTTCAGTGTATTAATAACAGCAGTATTGTAAGCAAGGCGATAAAAATACAAAACCTTACCCCGCTGCTAGTTTGCTTCAGATTCCAATGGAAGAAATGTATTATCAGCAATAATATTATGGTAATATACAAACATACCTAGTTATTTTCATCTTACTTAAGTTGAATCCGGATATAACAAAAACTACTTTTTTTAGTACAGATGGTGCCTTTTTTACGCGCTAGTGCGACAAGTGAGTGGTTCTTTTTACGTCGGGTCCAAAACTTCGGACGGCCATCTGTACTAAAAAACGTCGTACGAGACACGTGCAAAAAGGAGATTCGTAACTCGTGTCGATTTAAAACACTCACTCCCTTCGGTCGTGTTTCCCCCTCACTCCCTTCGGTCGTGTTTTAAAACATCGCCACTCGTTTCGAATTTCGTGTTTTTCGCACTTGTGTCGTAATGTACTATTCCCTTATTAGAATACCATGTTGACATTGTTTTGTTGACTTGTTGATTGCAAACTTAATATAGGTACGAAATTCTGTCACAAACGTAGCGTATTGTAGAATATTTTTTGTTTGAGACATAGTATGTACATTACTGCAAAAGCCGGGAAGTAAGGTCTTACAGGCCGAATAGATATACATATACGTATACAGGGTGTTCCACGAGCCACTGAAAACCTTGAACGGGGTGATTTGGTAGGTTAAACTGAAAAACTTTTACTATGGAGCTAACCCAAAAATCTCAAAAAAAAAAAATTGCCTTTTTCATATAAAATTTCGTGATCAATCGGTCAACGTGTATGAAAAAGACAATTTTTTTTTTAGATTTCGTGATTGGCCCGATATTAAAAGTTGTTCAGTATAGCCTACTAAATCACCCCGTTCAAGGTTTCCAGTGGCTCGTGGAACACCCTGTATATGAGGCCTGCAAGCCTTTTCCCGGCTAAAGCTTTTATAGTGCTTTTCTCAAACTCGAAATGAAATAAAGAAAAAAGAAATGTTACTAATCCTCAGTTTCATGTAATCAAGTCTGTCATACTTTGACGTTTAAAAACAAAAGAAGGGTGCTTTGCAGGCTAAGGCCTGACATTTTGTATGAAATTCCTTTTATCATTATTCGCTCGTAGAACCCGAAACTACGTACTTCCAGGATTGATTTGAGGTATGCCATGTAAACATTTCATTGCAAGTTTGAGAAAACGCTAACGCTAGTGCTTGAACCCGCCATCGAGTATGATAGCCGTTTGTATTTGTTCGTGTTCGTCCGACCACTAGCCGTGTCATGAGCTGCTACGGCGTTATTAACGCGGATTTACTTTCTATCGGTGTCGCTCGCCCCAATACGCAAGTACGAGCGAGGTGGATAGAAAGTAAGTCTGCGTTAGTAACGCCGCGGCAGCTCATGGTAAACAAACAGGACCATATCCCTCATTAGGTAGTAAAACTGCTGCAATAGAACACATTTTGTTTCTTAATTGACTAATGTCATTATAATGCTTGTTATCTTTTTCAAGAGCAGCCTGAAATTCCAGAATTGCAGATACCTTGTAAAGACGTTGACCTAAATACTTCGTCATATTACGATACAGATACAGAGTTTTCGAAAGCAGGAGGTTCGTAATACATTTTCCTTGTGTTTGTTTTATATTAAATAATGTTTGCTGTAGTAAAAGCTCCCATATTTTGTAGATAAACTTAAAGAAATTTATGGTGCTGGATATCGAGTTCCCGTTCAGTCAGCAAATGACACAATAGAAAAAGTTGCACAAAAGACATCAACTGTAGCATCATATTACGCTCCAATCAGTGAAGAAAGCACTGCTTTACGAGAACCAGAAGATTTAAATTTACTTAGAACAAATATTATTAGGAGAATAGCGCCTATGCTACCTTATCAATATGATGTAAAATTTCCTTGGATTTGGAAATTTCGCGTTTTAGAGCATGACAATAAAGCGGACACAAACCAATTGCTAAGAGTTACGCCTTTTAAGGGAATCATGAAACCTAATGATTGTCAAAATATTCACGTCATGTTCAAACCGAGTCGGAATGTCAATGTTAAAGCTATACTGGAGTGCGAAGTGTTAGGAGGTCCATCAGAGTTTATTAGCGTCACAGGCCAAAGTTCAGACTTAAAATACATTATTAGTACTCATAAATTGAATTTCAAAATCAGATCTTTTCATGAAAATCAAACTGAAGTATTGATATTAACTAATATAGCACGGTTGGTTTTTGAATATAAGACATATTTGAATGAACCAAAGTACGAAACGGAGCTGAATGGAACTATATTGGATTTGTTGCCTCCAGAGAATACTTTACAGTCAGAGGAAAAGGTAGAAATGAAGGTTTTGGTGCGCCCTGGCGTACTAGGCTACTTTAATAGCGTGTTTTTGTTGGAGATAGGCCATCTACCGCACATTCCCATTGAAGTGTTTGGGTGGGGAGTAATTCCGCAGGTGTATCTCTTATTACCGAGGCCTGAAATTGTGGATGTAAGTCTAGTTTTTTCAAGTTTATCCTACGGCTTTCTGTATATAATAATGATTCATAATCATGATATAGTGTAGTTTTCAGTCAATACCTAAACATTATACCTTCGTCACATCTTCGACTTGAATCGAACTTGAAGACTTGATCAGAATGTAAAAAAAAATTGAACGAGAAATATTTATTAGCGTACAGGTACGGTACAACTAAATATGTTAATTCAATTTTATTTCAGTTAAAGCCTGAAACAGGGTATTTGGCCATTCCAACTTTAACTGAGGAGTATTTATGTGTTATAAGTGAAATATTCAGCCTCGCCGTAAGAGATCATGCAAATACGCCTTTAACGGTCGGATGTATGGAAGACCCTGATTTTCAACACGAGTGGCACATTTGCTCAGAGTGGGTAAGTTTATTTATGAAACGAAAAAAAAATCATGTTACGACCTAAGCGTGATACAATCAAATTATGGTATATCTCGGGCCTCACTGAAAATCAGCGTTGCGGAGTGTGCCCTGCACTACGTAACAACGAGCTGAGTGAGGACCCTTTGGCACAACTTTGATATCTTTGTTTTTAATGTAATGTAATTTTAACTTATTTTTTGTGATAATAGGACATAGCTCGTAATCACCAAAACATTGCTGATTTCTTGATTACACATTTTGTGGGTACCATTAGTCAACTGGAGATCACGAGAAAACAGTGCTACCTAGATTTTGCTATTAATTAATCTATTTACTTTATGTTAAATATGGCGTAAAAATTCAGTAACTTTTAAATACGAGACAAATACACGTCTTACAAATCATTAAAAAAAGTCTGTTGCGTTAAAATCGCTTCAAAATGTGCAAAATTAGCAAATACAAAAGTGTGATAGCATGCGGACATGAAAACTATACCTTTACCGACGTAATATACATTCCAAAAATCAAGCGATTATTTAAACATTAGCTCTATTTCAGGATGGTGTCCCTTCGGTTATGGATATTGACCTAGCAATTGAGAGAATGCTTCTGATAGAGTACATTAAATTGCGCCCAGAAATATTAGTGGCTTATGCTAATAAAACAAAGAATGGTCCTATTCCTGGATTTCTAACAACAACTTATGTTATCGATTTTGGAGTTGTAATCACGGATAGCACGGTTAGTTAATACATACTTAGGAACAATTGACTAGAAACAAAAACTGTGTCAAAACCTGTGGTGGATGTTTTGATGTTTGATGTAATTTGAGAATGTGGGTACAGCTCCTTGTAGTTGATTCTAGGTACTTATTTTATTAATATTATGTACATATATATGAACAAAGATAATTATACGAAAATAAATGAAATCGAGGTTTTTGGTTTGTAACGAAGAATAAGAATTAATGGCATAATTCAAGTGGCATGGAAAAATTCGCATCGATTGAGCGAACGAGGCTTGTAATAATAAATAATAACGCATGCACGCAACTTGATCACATGACCGAAATTTAAAAGATATTATAATATTTTTCTTGCTTGCTTCAAGATCGGCTCACCCTGAGCCGAGCTGATTGGCTCAGGACAAGATAAATAGCGTACTAGAAGAGAGGGCTAGAGCAGTGGGCGATAAATAGCTGAAACAGGGACCGGAACCGTTATTTTACAAAAACCTCGAAATAGCCAATTTTATACTCTTTATGTATTAATATTTTTAAATTACTCCATTAACTTAGAATTTATATACCGAAGAACGAAAAAGAACCGTTCTTTTGTATGGAGAAAATAGTTCCGGTCCCTGGGCTGAAATGATGACGATGATAATATTTTTCTTAGGTCCAATGTATAGTACAAGTAATAAATTACGGCCCGATAGTAACGAAGCTCCATTTTGCTAAACCTATGCACTTCCCAACGTGGTTGAGCTTAAAGTTATGCGGGAAGCTGAGCCCGGGCGAGACCGGGAAACTGGAAGTGACTTTCTCGCCGACTTCAGAAGATTTCTATGAATTAGAACAAGAAGTGGAATTGTCGTTCAAGATAGAGGTAAATCAAAACTATTGC
>JALPQI010027579.1:0-14327 GCA_025490895.1 Thaumatotibia leucotreta
GTATCGGCCGAAATCGAAGAAGGAAGGTTTACGACCACTGCTTCTTTGTTCACCCGTTTGACAGATAATTCTAATCTTAAATAAAACGAAGTATAGAATTACTGCCAAAAACTGACAAGCAGCTGACATTTAGGTACTTTATACTTATAATGCTGCGACCATATATAATATGGACGTCTAACGCCAGCTCAAAAATGCCCCCAAACACGATTGTTCATTTGTGCCAAGATGGGCAGGACACAGCGCTTTTCGTTACACCGCGCACATTTCGGCGCAACATCTTTGACAATTTTTATTGAATATTGCCAATCAAAACTTTCATGGACCAATCACAACTATTTTTAAATGGCGGTTTAAGTTTTTATAGGTTGACATTGAAATTCATTACCGTGATGCATTGAAGAGGGGGTGACACTTGTCAACTAAAATTCAGGACTGTTTTTGAACGGCAATTTAGTATGGCGCGCGGCTTCCATGTTTTATTTGTTCGTAGTTATAATGTATTTTAAATTCGAACGAAGAAAAACAGTACCATATTCTGTCCAGTATGTAAAATAAAAAAAACTGAACATTATGGAAAAGGATATTCAAGAAAATGTCTATAATTGCGTTCCTCCCTGTAAGTTATCAACTTATCCAAAAAAAACAGGTTGATAAAATTTAAGGGAGACTTTCAATGATAATCCGTTTTTTAATTACTGCAAAAATGGAAGTACCCTTCATAGGTGCCAATTACTGATCTGTGGTGCCAATCGGTTATAAGAGTAACTACCGTATATTGAGCATGACCCGACATGCTCGTGGCGGGTTTTCTCAACTATAGATTATGCTAGCTTCAATCGCTTAGGATCTAAAGGTGTACTTTGCCAATATCTAAATTACGGATTCGACACAAGCATTTGACCAATCGATATCCAATAGTTTACAAAATCCTGTAACTTTCGTCTACAAACAAACATGATAAATGCCCGAACGTGCCGCGGGTCATCAAACGCCAAAATCGGCATTTGCATTCTGTTCGACTCGCGCGCAGCCCCCCTCTACCCCTACCTCGCGGCGCGGGCACACTTTCACTTTCCGTTCAGTAGGGCAAACCGCTCACTATTCACTAACCCCAAGTTACAGAACTATCCCAAGTAGAAAACAACCTTATGAGGAACAGACTAGGTCGAAAATAAATTTGGAAGTTTGATTTCGAAGGAACTTTGTCATAGTGAATCTCGTCAGTGACAAAAGTCGAAAGTGATGATACGCATGTGACACGAAAGGATATCGTTTCTTAGTAGCTTTAAGGGTTAGATTCGCTTGAATTTGAGGTTGTTTTAAGTCTTCTTTGGACGGTAGATGGGGTCTAAGTTGTTCCGCTAAGAGAGATTCAGAGCCTTATGACGGATCCACGCTAAGCGTTATGAAATCGATTGACACGAACCTTTGTATGGACTTATTGAAAATGGGCATGATGGGTTTTTCATAGACAACCGTCAAATACGGAATTTATTTATTGGGCAATGATTTCACCAGTTTTGATTTAGTGTTCTGAAGCCTCTTTTCATTTGGAATCTTAGACTAAAAGATTTGCAAAGAAACCGACATAATCAGCAACGCACGCATGTGCTATTCGTACTTATACAAAAATCACTCCATACTGAAACGATTTTATAATTCTTAGAGGGGTGGATGGAATCGCGTTACTTCATTCGTGGACGCAAGAAACCATCTTCATACCTTGAGTGCCTTACACTTTACCTTACGTACTTAGAAAGTTCTATCTCATATTGAATATGAGATATGTTTGAAACGATTTGAGAATTAACCTCCAGGAAAATTATATTGACCCCATTTTAGAGCCTAGAGACAAAACTCATGCAATATTTAAAGAAACAGTTCAACGTTGACCGAATGCTGAACAGAGATTAAATTTTAGATTTGGAACAGTATGTATTTGATCTCATTTAGATCTCATTTTAATCAGAACTGATTTGTTAATTAGATTATTATTTATATTATCAGTTTAAGCGGAATATCAAAAGCATCAAAGCAAAACTCTTAAATGTTATGTAAAGTTATCGTTTTGTGTGATGCCAAAATTTGTGAAACCAAATTAAAAATACCAAATTATCATGGTACCGTAAAGCCGGGTTACTTTGTCCCAAAAAAATGATGTGCTTTACTTCTCATTCGATTTAATTGAAATACAACACCTTTATGTTAGAATTAATAAATCAGAAGTAAAGTTAAGAGTGTAATCAAGTAATTTACACACGTTCTCTTTAATAAAATAATACCCAAGAGTTTTTTCTGTTTCGTAAAGTTTGGGCTAAAGTAATACCTTCGGGAGGGTTACTTTGGCCCATGACTTATTTTCGTGTTGTAGCGTAACGCTTATCAATTATGAAAATAAGTAACATGTTCAGACAAATTACGTATAAAATAGCACCACTTCCTCTTACACATTGTTTGTTTTATTGCAGTAAAATTAAGATTTCATCATAATGACAAATGCAAACTAAATAATTATTATAATATAAATTCACAACTCCATCATAAAAGTCTTTTCACATACTTCTTATTTCGATTAATTCCCACGTTCGTCCTGAATTTCATCGACATATAACATTTTTATGCTGTGCTTTTTGCAACTTTTAGATACCCAACTTCCATTAAAGATTTTTTTTGTATCAAAACCTATTTAGTTATTTACTTCATGATGTTCCTAATATCTCAAAGTATATTCATAGCCGCTCTCGTGTTATTCGGTTAAGCAGTTTTCGCGTAAAAATGTGATAGACAAAAAGTTCGACAGACGGGCAGACTTATTTAAAATTAACAGTTTTAGTATGTGTCGGGATGCAAAATTCATACCTAAAACGCCTGATAACAATACATCATGTAATTTATGCGATGCTTTGGTTTTATGATAAACTTAATTTTGGGCCAAAGTTAACCCCTAGGGCCAAAGTAACCCGGCTTTACGGTACCTAAGGCAAACGTACATATGTATGCTGCTGACTTAATATACCCCATAGGTAATGTGTTTTACTTCCTAATGCGTCCATTCATGAGCATAGTTATCAGAAGACTAATAAACTGAGATATATGCTGCTAATTTGTAATGAAAATGTAAGTTAGGAATAAGTAATTTCCGCGAAATCAACCAGGACATAATAAAAGCACTGCGGTATTGGCAAAACGTGTCATGGTCAGTTATTAAGAGAAATGAAAGAAAGTGCACAAATGAAAGCAAAAGGAACGCATCCCGGATCCGACTGACATCCGCGAATAGGTGCCTGTCACACCGAATACACCAGATACGGTATCAGCGCAAAAAGATAAGTAAAATGAGAATACATCAAAGGGCGTTTTCACAAAACGTTGTTGAAAAAACTTTGTTATTTAATTTTGACAAGTTTAGGCGTATTCGACTCAGAATTACGAGCTCTTTCAATTCTGTTAGGAGAAAAAATATGTCTCATAACTTTCATACAGTATTCATTAATTCCATTACTCTATTTAACTCCATTACGCCTTTGAACATCTATGAAAAAACGGTATAGTAATGGAAAAAATATTGTGGGATATTTTTTTCTCATATTGTGAAAACGCCCCAAAACGTGGATTGAAGTTGAAAAATGTTGATGTGTCGAACTGTGAATCACATTGGTAAGGCACCTTGAATCTGGAGTTGGCGAATTCCTAGTTTAATATACCAATCACCAATTCAATAAAAAAAAAATGTAAACAAATATTACGGACAATGGAAACATTTTGATGTCTTTGACACACATTCGCATATTTTCACGTTAATACTAATAAATATCAATAATTTTACTAAAAATCTATGTGAACTCAAGGTTTAAAGTTTTAAGTCGGTAATGAAACCAAGCTTGTGCTCTGAAAGTGCGTGATTATGGAATAATGCAATTTTTAGGGTTGTTTCCATTTTTAGCTGATCAGGAACCAGTGATGGACATTGAAATTATAATCCAAACAAGATCAATTGATGTAAAATGACTGTTGCAGTACACATACGTATCCGTAGAGTTATTGAAACAAGTATGAAAAATCGACTTAAATATTTATTTATTTAGCAAAGGCTCTCACTTTATGTTTAGCGTAGGTATTGGTGCGAGAAGAGCGATGTAATATATCTACTTATGTATGCAATTCGATGCTCTTGGTAGTTTACTCATTGTACCTAAATGGTACAGATTTTCAGCGTTCGGTGTGAGTGGCAGCGTAATCATAACGGGTTCTTATCTGAGTCAGCCCCAAACTGAAGTGGGGCACCCCGCCATCTTGTGCGGCCGGTGACCAAAGCAAATCGAATATTTATTATGCAATATGTTTTAAGCATGCATTTAAAATTTGAATTTAGTTATAATAGTGGCTTTGTGGACCGGTCATTGTGGCAATCTTTGGGGGAGGCCTACGTTCAACAGTGGACGTCTTTCGGCTGATATAATGATGATGATGATGAATAATAGTAATTACACATCAATACTATTATTCATCATATATTATATTAGTTTTGAACTAGAACGATCAGTCAGCCTCCGTAGCCTAGTTGATAGTGACCCTGCCTAAGAAAGCTGGAGGTTCCGGGTTCGAATCCCGGCGGGGGCGATATTTGTGTATTTATTTATAACAAATATTTGTTCCTTGGTTATGGCTGGCCATGTATATAAGTATTTACATGTATCCATCTATTATATATGTCGTCGCCTGGTACCCACATCACAAGCCTTAATTGAGCTTACAGTGGGACTAGGTCGTTTGTGTAATGTGTTTATTTATAAGATTTTCAAAACTACAATTTATGTACATAGATGAAATCGACCTAATCTATAGTTTATATATTAATAAGATCCGTTTCTAAGATATCTTCAGAACGCTTTACTTATGCATGCTCAAACTTTCCTCAATGACTGATTTCAGTTGAATACCAAAATAAGCAACGATTCTACTATACTTACAGCTCAGAAAGTTAAGGCACTTCAGATAAAAGGGCGCTTTTCTGCCACATTCCATTTTCTTCTATGAATACTCCGGCAACTTTTGATGACCACGCTTTGGCAGAACGGCAATGGATATATCAGAGCTTTATTTCCACTTCAAAACACCTCTCAAGACGAAACATCCATGGGTCGTAAAGTCCTTGAATCTAAAACACATTCACTGTTACCTCCCCCGATTATCTCCATAACATGTTACCGCCCTCAACTTTCACTAGATCTGCATGGATCCCTATCACCACTTTGATCACGATTTCGTGGAATACTATGATTTGAATACTCCTTCCAATTCAAATTGTACACTTTACATACAATACCATGAATGTGTAAGGGCTTGCCCATTAATCACGTCATACGATTTTGGTCTATTTTAGAGCCCTCCCTCCCCCATCCGTGATATTTGGTGATATTTTCAGATTGTATGAAATGTCTTACCACTTGTCATTATGATATGGTTGAGTGTAAAGTTCATTTGAAATACGAAGGCCCGATTCCACTTGACAATGTCATTAGGCGTCAACGATAGGATCAGTGAAAACGAACATATCTGTGGCCTATTCCACAAAGCTTTACAAGCGTACAATTCTACAAAATTGACAACTTTTTGTATGAGAATTTTACAATTTTGTAGAATTGTACGCTTATAATTTTTTGTTTGATAGGCCCTAGGTTGATTCGGTGGCAAAAAGTATCCGTTGTCATAATAACTTAATAGGAGCTTAAAGATTAACAAAGCCCAATTACGCAACGAACTTAATTACACTATGTCACGTCCGACTTCTAACCAGACCATGTCCCACAGATCGGGGTACCACAAAAACGATAATTGCTGTTATGTAACGCAAATCGGCGAATGTCGGCCATGTTGCGTCAGAGTGAAAGGTTGCATAAGTCTTAGAGCGGGACGAGATGAGGCAGATCTTGCAACATTGCAAAGATTAGAGTGGCAGAGGGGTAGTTGAATTGATGTAGATACCTCTGCGACCATATAACATGACACACAAAAACGATTGTTCAATAGTGCCAAGAGGGGCTGAACATAGCGCTTTTCTTAACACCGCGCATATTTCGGCGCAACATCTTTGACAAATGTTTCTAGAATATAACCAATCAAAAGTTTGATGGACCAGTCACAATTATTTTTTAATGGCGGTTTCAGTTTTTATAGGTTGATTTTGAAATTCTTTGCCGTGATGCATGAACGAGGGGATGACACTTGTCAACTAAAATTCAGGACTGTCTTTGAAAGGCAATTTAATAAGGCGTGCGGCTTCCATGTTTTATTTGTTCGTAGAGATACCTACAGGTCTACTACAGGTAAACTCACCAAAGCTGGCACGAATGGATCGAGTAAGTGACAGAAAGTATTTATGTGTGGATGTCAAAATGACAATAGATACATGTTGGTATAGCAGGGCCGCATACACAATACACTCAATGATAGATGTCATTCATTTCACTCATTCCAATCATGCCAGCTTTTGTGAATTTACCTGTACCACAAACCGTAATTCGTATATTTCGGGAGTTTGTCTCTGAATTTGAGTGACAGCGAAAAATTCCCGTTATTTACGAATGACGTCGTTCGCGGTAGGGCATCTGGATGACAGGACCATGCTCGTTTTTTTTATTTGTCCGTGAACGATCTTATTTCATGCAGGTGTACTTTGGCCTGCTAGCGCGAACACCATAATTCGCAAATTTCGGGGATTTGTCTCTGTCACTCTAATGACGCCTTCGTTAGAAATTTCCGAACTTCCATATTCCCCATAGCAGGCCTGATATACTTACACATTGGGCAAACACTTATTCAAACTTAATCACCGAATTTAATTTATCAAAGTTCAAGCCCAACCCTAATCTAGTTGGCTAGTTCAATTTCAGTCAAATAAAAAAATCCTTTCATACATAATACATTACCTATTGTACACAAATGAATCGACACAAATTACATAATGTTCCGAGTATACATAGTGAATTACCGGCGAAAAGTGAGTTGGCAAGACATATTCGGAGAAAAATAGGAGGTGGACCTCTCCTATCTTGGCATGCCGATTAGTGTTGTTCATCCTTTTCGGTCTTATCAATATATCTATATGACTGAAATGGACAAACGATACTTAGAGGTTTGCTAAATTAGAGACGTTTATGAATAAAGGGGTAAAATATGTCGAATGGAAACGTATGCGCAAGATAATCACACGAGTTTCGTAAGAAATCATTATCATCTCATCGTGTCTTATCGGATTTTTGAAATAAAATGTTATTTAGCTGCAAGTAAATTTTATGATAAGGCATGCACATTATGCAAGGATTTATGTAACATTAATTACCTATTATTGATTGTTTTTATTCTTAAACTTGTAATATTTCCAAACGCGAGGTACCGAGAAAATATGAATCGTTGTGTAACTTATTTTTGGATAACACGACGGTTATCTCATTTATATTTGTGAGTTGTCTGTTGTGATCTTCTACATTTTTATATATGTATGAACAGAAAGCATGTCGCAGGGGCCTCTTCACAAATAAATCTTAAAATACGGGACTCTTTGGAAACCCTTAACTTTTGAACATGTTGATGATAGCATTTGACAAATTGACACAAATGTCAAAAAAGATAAGAAATATACCCATTTAACACAGTGAGCCAGGGGTTCAAATCTCAAATTCTCGACGGAAATTCCTTCGATACGGCATTTCGCGGTAAGATATGGACAGCAAATTCCAAACAGGATGCTTCGATCGCTCTCATCGATTCGCAAGTGTTTCGCGTTTGCTGTCAAAAGCCTTCGAATTTACCAATTTAGATTTTCGCGGTAGCCTCCCAGATTAGAAGTAACCAATTGTACCTACAGCCCCGTCTACGACACCAACTCTTTGCCAAAGATCGAAAGGGGGGAGGTATGTAGGTTGCAGCCAGAGTCTTTGTTCCCCCCTTTTGCTCATTTCCCACCACTCGCGAACTGGTTCAGAGCGGTTTGGCGAGTCTGAATGGGTAGCACCTGATTACGACGGCTTACCATGGATATCACATGTAGAACAGATTAGTAGGTAGCTTAAGGTGCGTTTAAACCAAAAGAGCATTCGCTGTTCTAGCGCCCGTTCTAAGAAATCAATCAATCACGTTTTGTGTACCGATCGAATTGCGTAGAGTGGGAGGTTAGAACAGCGAATGCTCTTTTAGTTTAACCGCACCTTTAGTGACTTACAAACAGGGTCGCGTTTTATAAAGTTACAATTTACAAATTCGCTGTTTGCCTCTCTAACGCACGCACATATTGGCCAGCGAAATTGTAAATGGTAACTTTATAAAACGCGACCCAGGAAGTTAACTTGTAAAGTTTTTGGTTACCAATTGCCCAGCGTGCCAATTATGGGCATTCGTTTTTAATGCGTCCATAATCATGAGAGAGGCTTACGCCCAGAATTGGACTGAAAAGAAGGACTGATGATAGGTGTCTGAAGATTTCAATATTTAATCCGAAATGGCTCTTGAATGGGAATTCAACAAAACTACGCAAAATATATTCGCTGTAGAACTATATAGTTACCCATGGTTTCTGTTGAGCTTTAGGTTCACATGTGCTTAGACTGCTTAGCCAAGTTACCAATCGCTAGCGCTTGCTAGCGTATCGTAGTTTTCCCTCTCTGTCACTCTTTCATATTAGTGCGACAAAGACAGTTAGCTGCCTTTCGTTTACGATTGACGATTAAGCGTTAGCGATTGGTAACTTGTGTAAGCACCCTGAGATGGCAAATTTGCGTCATTGCCTTCAACCAAAGTTGATGATATTATTAAGTCATATAATCAAAATATTATCGAAACGGGTTACTCACGTATTTAAGTCGATGATTGCTCGACATGTTTCAACCCATTAAGAGGTTCCTCGTCCGGAGCACCCTCGGTCAAAGCCCGACGCGTACTCAATACGATAACAATAGAATTACATGAGTAACCCGGTTCGAGTAACCCGGTTAAAGAAAAGGCTTTGGACAGGGAATCATGGAAGCTGCTCCACCGACAAGAGCGCAGCTCTTAAATTTATGATGAACCCGGTTCGATAATATTTTAATAAATTATTTGAGTCTCACGTCAGGCGGGGATCCAGGACTTCGTTGAGGGGGGGCACTGCCCTCTATGACATCATCATCATCATCATCATCATCATCAGCCTATGTTAGACCACTGCTGGACGTAGGCCTCCCCTATTAACTATGCGTATAGACGCATTAGGAGGTAAATGCCCATAATCGCCACGCTGGGCAAGCGGAGTGGCGATCGCAGTAATGTGTCCACTATGATGACGCTGCTGCCCATCATCAATCTTGTAGAATTGTCAGTGACACTTGAATCCCTATAATAAAATCAGTAATGTCGCAGTAATGTGTCCCTATGATATGAATATGATAGTATTTTATACTTAAAATACCACCTAGGCATACATAAGTCCAGTGTGAGGGGGCAAGTGCCCCAATTGACAAAGTCATTTAATTATTGTAATTCAATTCTGATTACTAGGGATAACAGTTACACAAATTTAATAAGAAAATTAATTAAGAAATTATTTAATCAATTTGAATAATTTCTGTTCATCACGTACGCACTGTGCATCGTCTATTGCAAAATATGTCCATGATCTTCGTTTAAAACAAGCCGTGTAAACGTTTTTTTCCACAATACGCTGCGTGGCAAAATTATATAACTGATATAATTTGAAAATCAGATTCGGTTACATAAGTATAATTTTAATGGATTTTAAGGTCGCACAACCGTTGGAAGTGATACAATTTTCTATGTCAGTGGGTGTTTTACGTAACTTTAATTAAAATAAGTTTCTTATTGTTAAGTGTAATGCGCTTACATAATGTTTAGCTTTGCGTTTTTTTGTCGAACTTTGAAACAAACTTTTATATTTTCTGAATATTGTTTTTGTTTATTGCGTCACTATTACGTTAGATTGTCCTGTAAATAAGCTAAATAACTTACGGTCGGTTGTAAATGTAGAAAAGTCATAGGTAGATTAAAATCTAAATGAAAAAGGAAAACGAAATAAAGCTCGTATCTCAATTCTTATTCAATAGTGACATACGATGTTGCTAACAATAGTGTCGTAATGTACTATTTCATCACACTTGCTGTCTAAGAGCGCCATTGTTTGCATGCATCGCGGGAGTAATAGAAAAGTGAAATTCCCTAGGGAATTTATTTGGTCTTAAAACAAATTTTTTTGCTCGCAAGTGTGATGAAAAACATTGCATGCATCACGGTCGGTAAGCGGAATACTAACTCTAGTCATTAAAAGTCCTCCGCCTACGGCGTCGGGCTTCTAACACTCTCGTTAGATATAATACCGTACTTACTTCCTTAGATGCACATTGCACAATGTAGTTATAATACCAAAACCCAGTAGTCCCTTCGGTCGTGTTTTAATTTATCGCCACTCGTTTTACCTTATTTTTTTCGGTTCTCTTATTTATCGCCGAAAATTATATGGCCGAATATCATTTCCCAACTCACGTTTCGCGTAATTTTACTTCGCCGAATGTTCATTTCCCAACTTATTAAAATGTTTTGTTTTATTTGCCAACCTCACAGTTGCCAACTTAACATTTGGTCGGTGTTTTACAAAGCAAATTTTCAAAATACCAACATTCATATGGCCGAATGTTTTACTTGACGTAATACACTTACACTTCGTTGTTTAAATTGTTTACCAAATGTTTCATTAAGTACAATTTCGTTTAGCAACTACGTAATATTATTTGTGTAACTATTAATATAATACGGCAATGAAAATGGAATCGATCTTGTACCTAAAATATGCGTATTGGATTTCGAAAAAGCTGCGATACTGAGTCTTCGATCAACTTTTGAAGGAATTTATTTACAAGGATGCCATTTTCACTTGGGGCAAATTTTATACAGGCAATTACCTTTTTTTGAAATGCCTCCTTTTTCTATTTTTTTATTATTTTCTTGTACAGTAGGTATGAATACTAGCACATCTTTTTTTCGGGACGAGAAAAAAAAATAACCTCGAAGGTCAGGCGGGAGCTCGCTACGCTTCGCTCCCGCCTGACCTTCTAACCTAACCCGGCCAAGTCGGATCTGCACTGGAAGGCTTTGCTCACTCGCTTCGCTCGATCGCTCATTTTTTCCTTCTGGTAAAAAAAATTTATATAAATTATAGTTAAAATAGTTTTTTTTGTTGGTTTGTTTTTCAGTGTTTGCCAAAGAAAGAATTAGGTATGGGTAGGGTTCTTTGTAACTTGCCAAACGTATGAAAAGGCAACAGCATCAGCGAAACGTTATTCGTCCATGAGTTGTTCGGTCAAGTGAACCATTTGTCAAATGATAAGTCTGCCAAAAGTTTAGTTGCGTTATAATAATCTGCTTTACAATAATTCTGCCAAGTGTAACGTTGTCATACAAAAATTTGGCAATCGTTAGTTGTCAAAGTAAAAGGTCGGCGAAACGTTGGTTGGCAAATGAAAATCGGCCAAATAAAATTCGGCGAAAAGGCAGAACACCATTTTTTTCGCACTTTTATCGTAATGTACTATTTGGTCATGATCTTGTTACATTTCTATTAAAAAGGCCGTGTGGCGACGGCAGTAATACGTTTGTCACCATCCCAAGTCTTGCTTTCATTTGATTGAAGTTTCATTGACCATTATTTGATAAAAGATTGATGATGACGTCTATAGGAGAGGCCTACGTCCAGCAGTGGACTATCATAGGCTGATGATGTGATATGTGATGTTGTTACATTTTACATTTAGGACAAATTTTCATTTTTAGCCCACAACTTGCCGACACAGAATTATATACTACAGTACTTATGGCCTATGGGTATGTTCCAAAAGAGTTGATGGGTTTTTGAAGGACAAAGCGCAGGCGACCGTAATCTGCGGTAACTACCTTCCATCGAGCGGGCATTTTTTTTCCAACGATCTGCTATGAAAAATAAAAACTGAAAAAGTGTTTATACTATACTCACTCTTTCAAACTCCCGTACACTATAAAATTAAATGATTCAGGGGGGCTACCACGATCTACTATTGCGATTCAGCGGCAAAACCGCGAAAAACGAAATTCGTAAATTTCGAGGATTTGCCTCGCTCACTCTAATGACGTCTTCATTTGAGTGACAGAGAAAATCCTGGAAATTTACGAATTTCGATTTTCGCGGTAGTAGGGCAGTTAAGGACCTAAACTGAATCGCGATGTGTTCCATTCAATAACTGTCAAAAGCTGACAAACCAAAGTTAAACCGAATCGCGTTTAAGAGATCATGGTATAGTTATTTTAGTCTTTAACGCATCACAGTAAGGTTTACGAACGAGTTTACTAACGGAGTTTTTTTTGCCCTGAGTTATGAAACCGAACGGGTCAGAGGTACCAGGGGGCACATAAGTTTGAAGAAGAAGCAGGGCGTTGGCCGCAATCAAAACGTATATACGCTCCCTAGACACTGCATTAAATTAAATGTTCTGATTTTGAGAAATTTTGAAATCGGAATGTTTACCAATTTTAAACTAACTTTAAAAAATGAAAAAATTCAATTCGACTGTTTTTTTTTGTATGTACGTTACTTTGTGGTTGAATCAAAATTATTTTCATTGTCTTATTTTGTGTCCCTAAAAAAACGTGATGCAGTGGTGATTTTTGTATAAGGTGATGTTTTGTTTTAATTTTCTCAAGACTTTGGCTCTCCTTTACAAGCCAGTTACAACGCAAAAATTATTAAATTTGGAAGTTTATACCATTCCGTAACAGAATATTTATTTTTCTATTAAGCCAACGTGACCTTTGAAAGCGTCAGGCTCTGTTCATCCATAAAAAGTAAGGAAGTTTATACCATTCCGTAACAGAATATTTATTTTTCTATTAAACCAACGTGACCTTTCTTTTTCACATAAAAACTATCCAAATTTTTTTCTAATAATGTACCACATAAAATTGATCCAACCAGCTCTATTTTATTACACCGTGCTTAACATAATATTACACTCGTATCAGGGCATTTATCAGTTGTCCCTCTACTTTTTTTTGGATTTGGAACTTTTAATATGATTTCCACTCTAAATGAAGAGGTCTTTCGGACCTGATAGGAGATTTTTTTGTCCCAAGGTATTTTTTCCTTTTTTTCTAACATTTTGTATAGCAGTACCGGAATATAAAGTTCGTAAATCGAAAGGGCTCACGATTCCGAGTAGAGATCATATAAAAATACCTTTATCACATAAAAAAGTGCGTGTGCTCACTTGCTACATCTAATGGGTAAGTGATCTACGGTCACAGTGAAATTCGGCGGCCTTTGCGTTTCTTAACCATTGACCACCTTCCGTTTCTGCCCGCCTGGTGTTTTGGTATTTTTTTCATCATTTTTGATTCGTCTAGACAAATGACGACTTTCAGTGAAATTGACGTGATGCGATGATGAATGTCAAGTTGACCGTCAAAAGTAGGTCGGGTTATTTATGCGCGATGCACAATCAAACAATTTGAAACTACTTATAATTATAATCCCACAATGTCGTAACAGATGTGCTTACCATAGGAAAAATCAACTGCGAAAGACTCTGGTTGTCACGGGATTCAAACCCGCTTCCTCTGGATTGCCGGTCCAACGTGCTTCCAATTACACTAAACGACCTTCCGTCGATCACAGCGAATTTAGTCAATGGTATTGTGAAGCTAATCACTAGCGACATCTGTACTTAATGTATACATTAAACGGTTAAACTCACGTGTATTTAGCAGAGATGGGCATTAATCGATTATTTTTTTAATCAACTAACTAATCGATTAAAGAATTAATCGTCACAAATTAATCGCGATTAATTTAATTGAGATTAACTTAATCGTCGTAGAATTGGATTAACGATTAATAAATCGTCATTTTAATCGACTAAATTACTCGATTAAGAATTTTTCAACACAGTGCATAAATAAAATAATGTATTATCTTTCAACATCCTTTGACGCCACTTGTCAAAAACTGACGAATGCTTCGACATATTATTTACCAAAGGTAACCGCGATTATGAAATACTCGCAGAAAGTCTTAGGCATTGTTATACATCGCTTCAGGTATACCTAAGTCTATTAGGGTAACCTGAATTTACGACTCACAAAAAATCCTGATATTAATCGAAAAAAACAAATCTAATTAAACAATCGATTATGGATTTAATCGCTCGTATTTAATCGTCGATTAATTTAATCGTGATTAAATTAGTCGAACAAGAACGATTAAGATTTATTAATCGTCAAATTTAATCATTAATCGATTACTTTTAAGTTAA
>JALPQI010027580.1:0-15501 GCA_025490895.1 Thaumatotibia leucotreta
CTCTGTTCGGGTTAGAAAGGAGGTCGTAAAAAGGAGTTTAAACAGAGGTAGGCACATTCCTTAGCTGGATAGAGCGAACAAGGTATATACTATTCCCAAGCTCTAGCGAGTTAAAACTGTCCTGTAAAACAGCTGACAGGCCTTCGATTCAGTATTTTTTTGCTGCTGATGTCGAGGTTGCGATAAGAATGGTTTGCTCGATTGTTTAATCAGGCTGTAGTTGAATAGCAACTGGAATACACGACAAGGTAGGAATGGTGTAAATCAGCGCGTCCATAAGTCGGTTGAGTGTCCGTAAACTGAATATTTATGACGCAGCCGCAGCGCGATGTACATTAAACGCGCTAGAGAGACTTGCGTCAAAACGATTTTGCATATTTAAGTCTGGGCACCTACTTAATATACTGCAAGTTAGGAACGGAGATCACTTGTGGCATCTGGGTCACCTTTGGAAATTTCCACACTAACTGAATATTGCATATTGATGACGTTTCCTTTCGAGTGCCACAAACATGAATAGGAGACCGAAAGGGATGCCTCTTGCGGGAACGCAAATCCATATGTGACATTGTCGCCTTACCGCTTCAATTTCCTAGGAGAATGCATTTATAACAAGAAAAATTGTATAGTTAACTGGAGAAATCGTCAGTTCTTTTCTAGAAATAACTATCGTAATATTTGGTATAAGCTATTATTAATTGAGGAACCTATACTTTTGGTCTAAATTGGATTTTAACTGTAAATTAAAAGTGTACCTAGTGCATAAAATACGGTGTTAAATTTTCAAAGATCGGTAATGTCAGCAGAGTGATAGATGTAAGTTCATTCGTTTGCTCTAATAGCGGGAAACAGTGAGCGGGAAGCCGGTAAAACGATGTAAGGATTTTGTTTTTCGTTTGTAACCCATACAATGGACACAAAACGTCCTTGTTAAGGTTGTCCATTGTTGTAACTTTGCAGGAATAAGCGTTTTACGTGCACCAAGTTTATCTTAATTGTTCAGGTCCCCTAAACAAGCAGAATTCGTTTTGAGCGCTTGTTAATTTTTAATTTAACATTTTTACGAGTCATGAAAATGTGTCAGTAGGTTGCACATATTTTTTTCAATATCATCGTCAGAAGTTACAGGATTTATAAGTATATACTAGCTAACTTGGCGCTTTCAATTAGTTAAAATAATTATTTTTGTTAGGAATAAGTATGATAACTTTGACGTCGACTAATTTATTGTTATTTGCATAAAAACCTAATACAATTTAGTCGTAAGAAAGTAAATTTGAAAAGAGCTTTAATATCGTTTCTTATTATTTGCATGTTATTTGTTAAGATACTTCCTAATTTTTCTTCCAACTACGAGCTACGTTCCTAAAAACACGCTAGTGACTCGGCGGTATGACGTCCAACTTGACCTCTAACTCCGGTTCTTACAGTTACTTTAATAATAATGTCTAAAAGAGGTAAACTAGATTTTTGACTGACTGTATCAAGAAGTTCTTCGGAATATCTAAATAATTTGATATTTAACAATCACCCAAAACATCGTGACTAGTTCCAAAAGCAAAATATTTTATCTGGATCGGAAGGTAAAAATGCATTCGCAATCTTAACTAGTGTCTACGCAAGGTTTTGAAGTAGACGACAGAAAATGATGAGATCGTTCTAATTTCCGACACAGAAATGTCTGTAGTCGTGGTAACAGTAACGAACGTGTTAACTGAAACGGTTACGTGTATACGTGTGCAATCCCGCGTGTAAAATATCATTCCTTCAAATTCATGCGTAATGAATGCCAGCGAAGCAATTACATGGGCCGATGGGTCGGTTCATTATCGTGCTTTAGTAAAAGTAAAGGATTGAGCAGTAAATCATGCCTCAATTCGTTAAGCCAGTAAATAGTAATGGTGGTTATCCCGGTGAGATGAGAATATCTCCAGTGGGCAGGCACAGCGCCGCCCGCCATTAAATCCTGTCCACAGTTAGCTCAGTTTCAGTAGTGTTACATAACCTACCGGGGCAAATCTAGACAAATGAGTGACGTGAATGGAGGGAGTAACCCAGAAATTACCAAATAAACCTTTTTAATATCGATGTACATAACAGTATCGTAGAAGGTAATTGAAAATGAAAAAATTGTTTATGGTTTCATTCTAACACAACTAGTAACAAAAACAGGAGGCACAAAAACACGTTTATTTCATGGCAATTGTATCTTATTCGATTTTTGAAATTGCCAATAATAAAGAGTAAATTAAAATGAACCTATTTGCAAGATCTAAGCAGAGATCTTACCTGCGTAGAATAAAACATCTATTTAACAAGGGGAAGGATAGTAATAGGATTCATTATTAAGAAAGGTTGTTTTTTCAGTGAATTCATGAAACCAACAAGAAAAACTTTAAAGGTAGCTCGGTAAAAAGAGTGGTCATGATCTTGTAATGATGAAGACTGTTGACAACTACGTTACTTAGCAGTTTGACAGTTTTTTTATGGTGCAGAACTTATACGAGTCGATAATATTTTAAATTTCAATGTCTGTTGGCGTCGACTGGAAATGGTTTAAAAGGTTATCCATTCTGCACGTAGCTATGCTGTGCCTGTGGCGCTCCCCGTGGCCTTTAGCGGGGGCCTCAGCCCGCGGCCGGCCCCCTTTCATGCAAATTATTCACCGACTACGCGTGTAAGCGCCGCCACTGACCATGCGGAAAACAGTTCTATCGCGCCGTATTAAATGGTCGATGTGTTTTAGATTTCGAAGCTTTTGTCAGGCTAAAGTCAATAAAATTTCGGATATGGAAGACTTGTTCTGTAAAGTTTCGTATTACGATACGTTTTATATGTTAAAATAGGTACTTGCTTACATATTTAGATAGACTTTCTTCCACGTGTCTTATCCAAATTCGAGGAAACCCCGTTTAAATAAACGTTAAGCAGTGTTTCGATTCAGTACCCCACTTCAAGCAATCGTGAACGCGGCGCGACCCGGTATAAATGTTTCCGAATATTTTTACACGATATTCTGCCTAACAAAGGTCAAATGACAGTGACTGAGCGTGGCACGGGTAGGTAATTACTAGGTAGGCACTCGGCTTACACGGCGGCTTTTAGGTACCTACTTCAATAATCGGGCAAGGTCGCCGTGCGAAATGAATCCGCAATTTAACCACACAATGCAAGCAATTCATAAAGAATATTTTTATGAAATTTTTAATACTGGCTCGTACATGGGCCCCGCTCTCATAAATCAAGTACTTCCGGGCGCCCTTTGAATTTCCGCACTCCGATGATATACCGCGCCTGTGACAATGCCAGCCTTCGCCATTTATACACCAATATTCCTTTTGACGTGAAACGACACTAATTAAACAGGGAAAGCGAATTATACTGATGTTGTTTGTGTATCGGCCCGTCGAATGAGCCCCTATAATGCCAATTGTGGGATTTACTCGTACTTTCGCGTTATGCCGCAAAAGTTTGCCGTGTGGATTTATCGTATCCGGCCGATTATCGAGCATTAATTGGGTTGCAAGCCCCGCTTTCAACTGTTACCTAATGCAAAAAACAAATAGGTATCTACGAATCTCGTATACGCAAATAATAAATACTCAAACCCTCCTCGTTTACGGTAGAGAAAAAAAATCAAATTCAACGAAAAAAGAACAATCAACTTCTACGTACCACAATCAATAACTTGCGCCATGGGAGAAAACAGAAGCGTATAAGTACTAGGCTCTTTTTTTGCAGTTTACTAAGAAGATAAAGAATATAAAGTAAACTCCAATTATATATAGGTTTTAAAACAAAAGGAGCTCATCATTCAGTCCGTAGCTAGTGCCCTGCTAACAATTAATCCAATGTTAGTGCCTCATAACGGGCATCTAAATGAACGGTCCGCTCGGCGGAACTCAGAAATCGTTTTTTTTATTATTAATGACGTCAGTCTTCAGGATGAAATTAGATCGTTAATGCTTTATTGTCTTCAGCTCGTTTAGAATGCATTACAAGTTCATCGCAGTTAATTAGGTTAAGACGTTTTACTTTTCATTTTTAATTGGATACCATTTGTATTTTAAATAAGTAGGTACAAGGCTGTCAAGGCTGTCAAGGCTTTTGAGTGATACGATGATATAACTTAAAATTATCATCATGCTAAGTACTCGATTTAATAGAGTATATTTGTTGTATGACAGTAACTATTGTTTTATTGTGTCATCAACTATAATGTTTACCTATACCGGCTATACCCACTATTGGATGACGTGACATAATGGGAAACACAAGTTCGCGTCACTCTGTTACTTAAGGGAATTAAAAACTGAACACTATGTGATAATTCCGGTTTATTGCTGTCACACATAATAATTTTAATTTATTTAGTTATATGGTACAGTTCGTATGTTACTGCAACATATTTATAGTTGTATAACCCATGTATACTTACAGTATTTATTGAAATGAGTATTGACGTTACGTTCGGGATTACGAGTGCAGCTGATAACTTTTATTTATATTTATTCTTCAAGTAAGTATAAGACAAGTAGAGTCAAGTGCATATCAAAACATACGTATCGAAAAACTCCTCTCATAAATGTGTTACGACATTCTTATTTCATAATGGCATATTATACACTATTATACATATACACTGGAATCGGGTATATTGGGACATAATATATTTTTCTCAAACTTGCTACGGAATGTTGATGTTACTTACTTTAAATTAAACCCGGAAATACTATGTATCCGGTGTCATGTGCTAAGATGATATGTAAAGAGATTTCATGTATTTATTTCACACCTAGGACTGCAACTTTGTTTTGAAACGTCAAATTGTGACACTAGGTCTGACATTCAGCCACAGAAAAAAAAACCTTAGAACTAATGTATATACCACCAGGTAAAAGAATACCTCAAACAGATTTAAAAAAAAAGTTAGACGGGAATGTTTTTTTTTTTAATGTTTTACGATACTGTACTATTGGTATATTTACAAATGGAATAGTATGGTTCGGCGAAATCAGTTCGTTTTATTTCATGGCAAGTTTGAGAAAAGCACTATACAAATCTCGGCGAGAAACAGGGTTACAGGCCGCGTATCCCTATCTGGCCTCAGTTCCTTCGGCCAGATATACAGCGTGTAAGTCTGATACGGGCGAAGCTCTTAACGGGTGTTAGTTTACGACATAATAAGTACATTCAAATAACTTTTACTTAAAATTACAGCAACAAATTTTTCCATACAAAATAATTCAGCGCGCAATGTAGAGCAACATACGCGAGTTAAATACTCGTTGACAGCTAATTTCAATAGCAGATGACATAACTGCCATGTCAATAATAACAAATGTTTGTACCTACATTGCTGCTCCGATAATCTTAAAAAAATTCTGTGGGTCTTAATCGCGTAAACTTACGTTTAATTATATCCGAAACGTCAGGATATAATTAAACGTAAGTTTACGCGATTAAGACCCGTTTGTCTGTAAAATATGAGTGATAATCGTGAAAGTTTAAATCAATAAATTCTGTGGGGTCATAATTAAGAGTAACTTTAAAAAAACCTTGTAATCTATAATTACACTAATGAATCCCATGCCTGGTTTAATTGATCGCCCGTATTAGACTTACACACTGTATCTACTTGGCCTGTTACCCTTCGTTTCCCGTCCTCTACAGTAATGTACTATTTGAGTATTTTTATACGCCTAAGTACCTATGTTAATGCACTACAGGTAGTACCTAACACTGTTTTAAGAGTAATATTACGGTAGGACTTAAATAGGTACTTTAGAGTCTTATTAAATAGATGATGGTCAATTAATTACTTCAAAACTAACGCATTGTTTTAAAAAAAATAGTAAGTTTGACCTCTGGCCCTAACACTCCAGTAACTTACACAATCTATGTTTGCGGCCAATCCAATGCTTTATGATTTTTTGCAGACTTGTTTGTTGTCAGCCTCTGTAGCCTAGTTGGTAGTGACCCTGCCTACGAAGCTGGAGGTTCCGGGTTCGAATCCCGGCGAGGGCATTCTTTGTGTATTTATTTATCACAAATGTTTGTTCCTTGGTCATGGCTGTGTATGTATCTAAGTATCTATCTATTATATATATCGTCGCCTGGTACCCACAACACAAGCCTTAATTGAGCTTACCGTGGGACTAGGTTGATTTGTGTAAGATGTCCCAAGATATTTATTTATTTATTTATGGTATTATTGGCTTGATATAAAAGTTTGGGCGTATGAGCTGCAAAAGCAATTTTGGTCAAAAATCTACCTATTAATCGGTAACTATTGCGACTACATATGTATAATTATAGAGAATTGTATCTGTGACATTGAATTTAAAATTGATATAGAATTATACGTTAAAATAATAATAATTATTATTAATATGTTGTAATAATATGTAGGTAATGGAAATGTAATGTAATGATTTTTTATAGGATTATGTATTTTGCACGTTATTTTAAGCCTATTTCAAATGCAATGTATATTGTTTATTAATAAATAAAATGAAATGAATCTCGTTATCGTAAAATACTACTTTAGAAAAGTTCAATACCCAAATATATTATGATCTACAAAATTTGTAAAATAAAGGTCTCTGTCCACTAGACCGTAGCATACCATGACCGTAGCATGAACGTATCAGACACGGAATGTGAGACGATACGGACTACTATGTCCACTATAACGTGTGTACATCGTTTCATATCCGTGCTAAGCCCGTTTAGTGACCGTTGCATCCGCGTCGCAACCACGTATCATCCGCGTCGCAACTACGTATCATCCCCGTAGTATGAGCGATTCATATCCGTCGTTATCGTTCCATTGTCACAGTTTTATCAGTTTCAAATTGTTTTCGCGCCCTTTAGACTACTATCGCTCTGCTAGTATTTTGCTAGGAGTTTATTTCTACACCTATCTTTCTGGGCAGATATCGTAAACTGCGATCGAAATCCATTGAAGTAGGTACTAGAGTTGTTACTGAGTCAAGTCAAAGTCAAAAAATATTTATTGAGTAGGCTTAGCAACGAGCACTTTCGAATCGTCAGTTATGTTACTTATACATTTATATGGCGGAATGTGTTTATTTATCATTAATATTATTAAAGTATTAAATTACACTTATCAATGTCTGTCAAAAAATATATATCGATTTTGTGTAGGTACATATTGTAATAAAATTCTAAAACCAATAAAATTTATTTTAGAAAGCCACATCAAAAGCATGGTTCTTACCATGTAAAAAAAGAAACAAATTGTGCAATCTATCTGGATAAATTCGTCAAGTTACACGACTGTTTCAAAATTGATATTTCTTTTAATTATTTTGTTTGTAAGAAACGAAGTAGGTAATATTTTTCGATCTCGATGAAAATCTTCGGTTTGCGGGTTTACAACCAATTAAGTAAGTTTTTTTTCAGAAAACAGCGATGTTGATTATATTGTTTGCGTTGTTTCGCCATAAGAAAATTATTACCCACTATCAAAAGTGAAAAATTTGGAGAGTTTTGGATAAAATTTTTAAATACAATACAAAAATGTAAATAGAACCCGTATGCTCACCGTTTCGCCGCCTGCGCACACCGTACCGGCAACGTTGCGTGCCATGCACGTAGCGTGTCGGGGCCGGCAAAATATTCTCGCCGACAATTCTGGCCGGTCCGTGCATGGCACGCGACGGTGTTGGCCGGCGACGGAACGTCCTAGTGGGCATAGTCTCATACTTTTCCATACAAAGAATATTTTTTTGTCTGATACGTTCATGCTACGGTCATGGTATGCTACGGTCTAGTGGGCAGAGACCTTAATGTAATTTCCCCGGTTTTATAGAATTTTGACAAAGATCCGACTTACGCTTTGGGTCACATCTAGAAAGAAATGTCACCTAATTGAATTAAGATTTTAAACAAGCCGCCAAAAATCAGAATTACCGGATTTAACGCAAAGGCGCCCTTACTTTCAGACGACATGGTTAATCGATTATTTTCATATGCGAAAATACATTTTAAAATAGACAGGTTTTTAAACCACTTGCCGTAGCATGGGGTTTTCACTAGCCTGAAAATGGTTTACCGAATTTTTATCATCCATAGGTGAAATGCCACAAGTTTTTTGTTCCTTATAAACGTTTTCCTCAAAGTCAATAGCTAGAAGAACGGTTGGCAAGTTACAACGCAACGGTTACAAACGGTTTAGAACTGCGACCTCGCGGAAAAGAACTTTTGTTAGAAATGTGAGTTAGGTTAGAACTGCGACCTCGCGAAAAAAACTTGTGACAGAAAGTGGGTTGATGATTAGCATCTACTTCAGATACTTTCGATTTTTTTTTATATAGGGGATAAATAGTATTTAGGTATAAAATCATTACACCACGTAAAGCAGTTGGCAAATAATACCTAATTAGCAATTATAATAAGAGTTTAAATGAATCATAAGCGAAATGAAATTGCGGTGAACTAAGAATAGTGCAAATAAAAATATAGAAAACGTACATTCATGCAAACAAAATTTCGGATTGTTAAAAAAAATTGGAAACGTTTTCGGGCTACTAATTTCGGCATTACAACTTTCGACATTATGATAGGTAATCCGTGCCATGAGCTGCCGCCGCGTTATTAACGCGGACTTACTCTATCCAGCTTGCTCACACCAATACGCGAGTAGGTACTTACGAGCGGGATGTATAGGAAGTACCTAAGCACAGAATGATTGACGAGGAAGCTGAAATATTTTAATGATTCGACACGAAATTTTGTCAACTGACAATAGGTGGTTTAGTTGTATGTACTATCCGTGAGGTCCGTAGCGAAAATATTATTGACATTGATTTTAGGACAGATAGAAAGTAAGTCTACTATACTTACACTTTATATTCCGTCGCGACCATAAAGTTAGAATCCGCGCTAGCGCTTAATAGAGAAAGGAAGCGTGTGAAAGGGAAGCCACCAGTTATATGAGTATTACACGAGTGCGAAAAAGATAGACAACAATCCCAAAAGCATAACCACTTTCGAAGTGACATATCAGCCGTATCAGCCTGGTCGACGGAGATTGATATTTTAAAAGTGATTTTATAATTAAAACTTATAAGAAGGAATTTATACAGATCATGAAATCAATATGGTGTTGTGTTGTGTAAATGATTGCCTTGTTGCCCACTACAGAAATAACGACAAACACTCGTTTCACAGGTAAATATGATGTGCCGGTTGATTGTTTTCAAACGATATTTTGTCTATTTAGTAGCATTAATTGTGTGAATTATCAAATTGTAGCATTAATTGTTAGTTGTTCTATCACTGTGAGCTAATAATTTATCACAATAGTTAATATTAAAGGATATTTTGTGTAAAAACATAAATTGTTACGCTACGCTAGAGCTCGACTAAATGGTGAACTACCAATATCGATATTTGTTCGATAAACGTACTCAATCAGTCTATTTCTTACAATGCTGTCATGATACTAGATTTTGAAAACAAATGTGTATTTAAATAACTTAAAGGACCTTATTATGTTTTGTGTTTTTTTTGTGTTATACCTACTAGTGTGTTTTTCCGTTAAATTTAAGTGAAATTATTTAGTTTATATATAATTAATTTCTCTTAAAAACGAGTGGCTTAATTCTTACTGTTATTTAATTAATAAGAATAGTACATTACTGCAGAAACCGGGATACGAGGGTTTTCAGGCCGAATACGTATTTATGTATCAGTAGGTACAGTCGAGTTCATAAATATATGAGCAAATCCAAGGCTTCAAAAATAAATGAGCATAGAAAAGTACATATGCATCTGAACAGATACACCAATCAAAAATATGTGTACATATTACCTGTCATATTAATCTGAACATGTGTCTCATTAATGTGTAATCAACTGAAACACAAAACTTTTTCCTTATATTTTGACAGTCATAGAAAAGAGTACCGTACTGTCAAACTATACTTTTCTCTCTTTAACTTTACGTATGACGTCATAGAAGTGTCATGAATATTTGCTTGCGGCTTTTTAGTCTTTTTACCCATTTATTTGCAGCACGCTTAGCCCTTATTTCCCGACCTCTCCAGTAATAATTCCTCTCCAGTAACTTCTGTTTTTCCCATGTAACCTGTCCAATTTAACGGAAATAAAAAACACTGTGTATGCAAGAATAGTTGCTCTTATAAAGATTAATGGTTAAATAGCCGTCAAAGTTAAAACTTGTTTCAATTGCTTGACGCTAACGCATACTAAATGTTAAACCTTATAGCAAAATAACTAAGATAATGAATATCTATAATAGGTACATGTTGTCGATAAAACAGTCGGACATCGATAGATAATTGGTCTGTTGTAACAGGCAACCCTATTCCTGACCACACATAGACAAATTTACGCACACACTGGCGTTTCGTTTTTGGTTTTGCTTTTAATCGTTGTCAATCGTTCTTTGTCATTTTAGTTCTGTGGTCGCGACCAATTAAATTACTACTAATTAAATTAATCACTAACATTTAGGTACTAAAACTATACACATACATCGGTATTAATTTGTTTTCATATCTACAATATCGATTTAAAACTGTAGATAAAAGAGAACTCGTGTGTAGCTGAGTTCTGCATCTTCCCTTTAATTCAAGACGTTATTTCGTGCTTCGCGTTCGTGCAAAACTTTAAAATGATCTAGTCTTATTTTTAACCGACTTCAAAAAAGGAGGAGGTTCTCAATTCGACTGATTTTTTTTTTTTTTTGTTGTATGTATGTTACCCGATATCTCCGAGAATAGTGAACCGATTTTAAAATTTCTTTTTGTGATCGAACGTGTATTACCCCGAGATGGTCCCGTTGGCACCAAGTTGCGGTCTGATGATGGGATCTTGGAGAAATCGAGGGATCTCTTCAATTGGTATAGGTACATGTATGGCGCTTTTGGTAATTTTCATTCATTTACAAGAATTTGCATTCAGAAAGTAGGATTTGAGGAAACCAATGATGGAAACAAATCGGGAATCTTGGAGAAACCGGTTGAAGTCGGTTTTTTAAATTTTTAATTTGGTGATTATTTCATTAAGAACTCTTAAATAGGTATCAAATTATGATTATGAAACAATACTTTGCTTTGATGTGCTACTTATAACTACCCTAATATCACTTAACTTATTAGCTACAATTTTCAGTAATAGGTACCTAAATCAAGAATACTTGTACAATAAATGCACCCATTCTTGTATTGTACAAATTAGTAGTAGTACTCGTAGTGGTACAGAGGAAGCGTTGTTTAAGTGTATAGTGGAAAAGCAAAGGTGGATCGGTGTAAATATAGTGTATACTTTATACTCTAGCACTCGTGTTAGTTTCAAGAGGCGCCTTTATCCAGGAGTGAGAAAATGAAACTCCCGAGTGTCAGCGTGGAATAAACGACTGACACATACATTTTCAAGAAGTTTGTTTCAATTATCTCAAGTAGGATACTATTCCAAACTACTACGAACTTTAAATGAATAACGTAAATTGTTAACAGTTTTCAACGGCGGAAAGCTAGGGTATTCAGGCAAGGGTTGGTAACTATAATACATATTAAAACTAAGACCCGAGCATGTTCAGTAAACGGTGTACAGATTTGTATCGCAATTTGCATAGCTTAGGGCCTCAGATTACGCGACGGCAGTATAGCGAAACTTACGCCATAACTCTCATAGCCGATGTCAGCGAGCAAATAAGTAAACTCACAAGTTTCTGGCAAACACTATTAACTGTTCAGTAGTTTAAGAAACAGTCTCAATTTACCCTTAGTGTAATCTAGTTAACGCTTAATCAAAATTCCGGGTCAGGCGCAGTTAGAAGTGTGTGGGGTAATCTTCCTTACCTAGGCCAGATGGCAGGTTCTGACTGCTGTTGGACCGCTATTAAACTACTCATTAAATTTATATGGAGGTATATTTATGACAGAATACTTAGCGTTAACATACTTGGAATAACTGTTGGATATATGGAACAATCTTGGCTAATATTGTACTCATTCATTCTTAGTAATATTTTTAGGAGTCCAGATATTTCTGTTAAATAATATCTGGTTGAGTTTTTTCGTTCTAAAACCGATACTTAATGCGCGACATTTCATTGTAGCATGAAAAATGGGTAAATGGGTATGTCTCATTTTATTATTAAGTATATTAATTATTAAGTATATAATTTTATTAAGAATATTAAGTATATTAAAATTATATTAATATATTTTTTAATAAGAAACATACATATTTATTACACACTTTTTTGGTAGGTCTATTAATTATGTAGATAAAATTGCTTATAGAGTTTTATCTACATAAATAATAGAATTAGCATATCCGTATTGGTAACGTTATCTAATTAGAGATTCTGTGTGTGATTTGATTTGGCATGAGGTCACAGCACGGTCAGCCTGTGTTGGTTCTACTAAACAGACACTGTAGGCATGCATGTCATTACCATTATCTATATGTACGTACAAATATATCTAGCGATTAACAAAAGTAAACAATACGTAATTGTGTTTCTATTAATGTACGTTTCTAATCGCCTGTAGATAATTTTTTTTATGCAGGTTCAAATTAGTATAGGTACGTGAAAAAACTTCGTGTGCGTCTATCTAATCTGCCCTTTTAGGTAATTTTTCAGGCAGCCAATAATAATTATATATTGAAGTAGCAACGTTTCACGGAATCGCTTAGGAACCGCGAAAGTCATCACAAAATCGACGGTCAATGTCAAACAAGTTAATTCATCACAACTGTTAGTAAGACGTGACTAACAGGTGTAACAGAACCTGATCCGGATCTAGTACAAGTCAATGCCCTTATAAATTTTACCATAGAACTTCAGTAGGAAGGTACCTAAGTGTTCCGCGTTACCTCTTTTAATATAGCGAACAACCGAGGTAAGTTTACACAAGCAAGCTTAAATATTTCAAAGTACGAGTAGCAAAGCAAAACTAAGCAACCAACTCGAATAAGACAACTTAGACATACCACGATTCATTGTTGTCCCAGGTGCGAAAACTGCGAATGTCATTGAAAAACTTTAAAAACTAAAAGTACCTATCGATCCAACCGAAACTCAAGATGTGTAGCTTTGTATTAACAATTCAACAGCTTCACAGCAGCGGTGGTTGTTAAATTTTCAAGAGCGAAGCGCAGGCATCTCTGGTGGAGTATCGCGAGTTCATAAATTAGTTACTTTACGGGAGAAAGGTCGCGCCCTCGCTGCGCCGCCCGTGTATAATTTTCATTTTAAACACGGCCAGCCACAGGTCCTCGTCGTAAATCAGTACCGACCGGCAACGGCCGCCCTTTGACTCGTGCGACCGCCGCGCCGCCCGTCAGCCCGCACCGCATCGCCCTCTATGTAACAATGTAAAGACATTCCCATTGTACCCTAATAGGGCATTGTTTGTCACGTAAATTTCACTGCTGAATATGTAAATTCCGGTCCATGCAGACCTCCTGAGAGAAATATTGCAAAAGTTTCGCAAAATGAAAAATCACGGATCGGAAACAAGTTTTTAATAACGATCGTAATTGCTTCGGGAAAAGTGTCGGCGCAACAGCGAAATGAAGTTAACAACAACATGGCCCTAAAAAGTCGGTATAATTAATTCGCAGTAAAGTTTGCTCTCTTCGGAAGTCACTACATATTTATAAAATGTCTTGTTAAATAATTAAATTGAAAGAAACGCATTAATATACGTACTCATAAGCCTACAGCTGAAACAACATATAATTAACGTAGTTAGAGAGTTAGATAGTTCAGATAGTTAGTAGTTAATGCCCTAAAGCTAATATAATTTGAAATCTAACCTGCGTGCTTGTAAAATGCCCTCGCAGCCATACTTGTAACATATTTAATGGATCATAAGTACTTAATTTCCATTAAACAGGGTAATTAGTGATGTTAAGCAAATACTTCAGTCAAATTCTATTCGTCAAACGTGCGTCAAATTAATCGTTCTAATGAGTGGCGTTCACATATTGAATCATAAATATGCATGGAGGCTTCACGCGGCGAACATCGCGCGAATATGTCACGGGAGTTACATCTGCTATGGTTTACATCTCGGTATTCTTAATATCATTGTTGAATTTCTATAGCGTTTCACTCGGATTTACAGTTAAATTACGGTTCTCGCTGTAAAGTGACATGAGTTTGACACACATATAGGTACCTACATTAATATATTCTTCTCAAACTTGCTACGGAATGTTGATGTTACTTACTTTAAATTAAACCCGAAAATACTACGTATCTTGTGTCATATGCTAAGATGATATGTAAAGATATTTCATATAGGTATTTATTTCACACCTAGACCTGGAAACAAACTTTCTTTTGTTTTGAAACGTCAAATTGTGACATCTAGGTCTTGACATCATCACCAGGAAATTAGAAGCAAACATTTTTTTTTTTTTTTTTTTTTAATGTTTTACGATACCATACTAATAGTAATATTTACAAATTAAATAGCATGGTTCGGAGAAATCTGTTCGTTTTATTTCATCGCAAGTTTGAGAAAAGCACTTTACAAATCTCGAAGAGAAACAAGGTTCCAGACCGCGTATCCCTATCTGCCCTCAGTTCCTTCGGCCGGATATATCTACTTGGCCTGTAGCCCTTCGTTTCGCGTCCTCTATATTAGTAATGTACTATTTATACTGTTGGCATTTATACTCGTAAGTGCAATGTTTTGGGTTTGGTGGTTTGCTTAAATGAAGGTATTATGTGCGTAGTAAAATATATTCATGAAAATAATCTGATGTTTATCTATGCTTTCTTTTTAATGATTTAGAATAATTCATTGGCAAGAGTGGATTATATAACATGATGTAGCAGTATTCGACGATATACATTTGAGATTAAACATATTTTGAATACAAGATTTATTTACATAGTTCGTAACGTCTAAGTTTTCTTTTATAATATGTCGTCGCTTGATTGGTACCCACATCACAAGCCTTAAATTAAGCTTACCATGGGACTAGGTTGATATGTGTAAGATATTCCAAGATACTTATTTATTTATTCTTTTAAAAACGGCCAAGAGCATGTCGAGCCATGCTCAGTATAGGGTTCCGTAGTTATTCAAAAAACGGATGGGCCAATCTACGTTCAAAACCGACCCACGAATAAAAAGTAAGAGGGGACACATCTTTTTTTTAATTCTGAAGAGGTTACCTCCAATAAAGAACGAGAAAGAGGATATACCGGCCCGATGATAAAACAACTCGACATTTTTGACAATGTTAGTTACGTGGCTCACACTGAAAATGTCGGGAACCACTTAGAGATCACTCAGCATACAGAAACAATTATTTTCTGAAAGTATAACTCTTTAGTATTTTTTTGAGGTATAATTTATTCGGTTAGCACCAGTATTTTAGGATTTCTTGCCATTTGAAAATTGTGTGTCGGGCGATTTTACGAATTTCGCCCAAAATTTTTATTTTGTAGCGTTTTTACACTACTTTCAATATGGCCTT
>JALPQI010027581.1:0-10325 GCA_025490895.1 Thaumatotibia leucotreta
AGAAGAGCAGGTACGTTGATCGTGGCAAGAGACCTGCGGATTATGTCGTTAAGCGTCGCATGTCTGGATATACGGCCTGCGCTTTTTTGACAACTTAGTCCGTGGTGTCCCAGTCGGTCCACGTCTGTGCCACAACAGCATAAGTGAGGGGTACATACCACGGCCCCGAGTCTCAGGCCGGTTTGCGAGCCTAAGAGAGGCCGGATCCAGGAAAGTACCAGTACTAGCCGAAGGATGGGCATGCAGCCAGCGGCTGCCTTAAACGTAGTTCGTTGAAGATGGGACGGTGCCAGGGTGTCTACGCAAGTAGCGTCCCATACCAACATCCGTCCCAAGCTCCAAGGAACCAAAGACACACCATCAGGTCTCTTGCCATCATCTCTAATAATACCAGTAGGCTCAAGAAGAGCAGGTACGTTGATCGTGGCAAGAGACCTGCGGATTATGTCGTTAAGCGTCGCATGTCTGGATATACGGCCTGCGCTTTTTTTGACAACTTAGTCCGTGGTGTCCCAGTCGGTCCACGTCCTGTGCCACAACAGCATAAGTGAGGGGTACATACCACGGCCCCGAGTCTCAGGCCGGTTGCGAGCCTAAGAGAGGCCGGATCCAGGAAAGTACCAGTACTAGCCGAAGGATGGGCATGCAGCCAGTAACCAGCTTCCCGGGTTCCGACCGCCAAAAGTCTCGCACGATCCGGACCTGCAGAGCTGTTTAGAAGAGAATTGTATGTTAGATCACAATACACATTGTCCCAGCTCCTTTGTGATTTTAGGTTGTCGGGAAAATTTTTAGAAGGGCAAGCAATTTTGAATGCATTTTTGGCGTCCTCCAAACCCGCAGTCTCACAGTTAATAGGCAGAGCTCTTAGGATCTTTCCTGTGAGATCAGACGTGCTGTGGACGGACGCCAAAAATGCAGGAGAAGCCACACATGAAATTTTTCGTATCCCTAAACCCCCATACCGAATAGGGAGGGATGCTTGGGACCAGGAACGCTCCGTTAGCTGAATATTTAGAATTTTTTCTATGGTAATTTTGATTAAGTCGTCTAAAGATGTTAATAAATTAATATTTTTCCAGAACGGACAGCAACGGAGCACGTATGTCAATTTAGGGACAAAAAGACAAAACTTAAGAATCGCAAGAGCATAATGAGGGCTAATTTCGAGTAGACGATTTGCGTGATTTTGGAATTTAGAAATCGAGTTAGAAATATAATCGGGAAAGGATTCTTCAAAAATAGGAGAACCCAGGAGGCAAAGTGAATATTTGTCTACTATTTTTATACCAGGAGTCAGACAATCGAATTTGGATTTTAAAACAATAGGGCCAATCTTAGATATAGGTTAGGTTAAGTAGATTAGTTAGATTTAATCTATGTACATAAATTGTAGTTTTGAAAATAAACCATTAATTTCGTTATATATTCGAACGAATTTTCTAACTGTCACTGTCAGTGTCAAGTCAAAGTCAAATGTCAATGTCAGCCAAGCAAGCCAAAACACTCTAAAACAAATCATAATAATCAGCAAATTTTCACATTACATCGTTAATTCCGTATATAATTGATATATTTTAAAAGAAAACATGACTATAGTGAAGAAATTGAACTCAGCTTTCAAAACAATATGTTTATATGAACAAATAATACTACTTCCGACTTGAACAACATGATTTAAATTCGTGAATTTACTAACGTGCACGACGAGCTATTTGCAAAAATCTTCGACGCTTTGCTGGGTGGTTTTGAAGTAGAATATAGAGTATAGACGTATGTCTTCAGACACAAGTGGAAGTCTCATATGCACTTCACATCAGTATGTATCAATTTAGGCTAAGAAGTTTTATTAGTGATTTGACAGAAAACTTGGCATAGCATGTAAATTGTACCTATAAAATAAATTTTTGTATTGAGAATATCATAATCTGTGAATGGGACACTGTCTCCAGAAAAAAATGAGAATAGAAAAAGAACCCTTTGGCAAAACTCAGTCTTGCGGCTTTTGCAATTCTCATTGGAATAGCTATTTAAGACCGGCAGTTGGAACCTCAAAAAACAATTTATTAATTTTTTTCTTTATTTCAAGCACCTACCTACCCTTACTCCTCATGTACTAACTTTGTAAAATTATGTTTCAGGAATAAACATGACTATAAACAGCCATGGTGTGCTAGGGCCGCGATACTCGCCAGTGGAGCAGCGGCTGAGCGTGTTAAACGCCATCTCGCACCCTGGCCTACCTCATCCTTCGCATGCATCATTGCCCAGTCCACGGAATGAGCCAATTGCGGGCCCCTCCGGTCTACCACCAGTGCAACAAGTACCCTTGGTAATTTTTTTTATACCAATAGTAAATTTGATTAAGTACTTGTAGATCTTACAAGGTTTTTTGCAATATAGAGTTCCTGTATAAATACAATAAAAAAAAATTAAAGGTATACAATACTACATCAACACTAAACTAATCTAACAACCCGCCCCGCGTCACTCCCGGCGCAAAGGTACCCATAACACTTGCAGCATTGCTGCACTGAACCAGAAACGACCTGGAGTGAGGGTCGAGGTCTCTGTCTATGTTTAAATTGAAAAATTGTTTTGTTATGTTTTTCCCCTGCTTACAATTTTAATATATTTAGGTTGGTTTTACTACTATGTTTTTATATCTAGAATACATTGTTGCATACTATTTTTATAGGCAATATTCTATAAGTACAAAACATTTGCTAGTTAAATGACATGGTTGGTATAGGATGGGTAGTTCTTTAATGTTAAAAGTATGAGAGAATTATAAATATTAGATAATAATTTGATTTGTAGTTCGCAATATGTTCAGTATGAGAGAATTTTGGCAATATTTTTTAACAATGGAATACAGGCAACAAAATTACCTTTTTGTTATATAATTGTATGGCTTTAACTTTTGTAAGCCACTGTCAAAAAAAAATTGGAATTAATGTAATGAAATTGATGTTTATAGTTTAAAATCTAACAGTTTTGTGTGATATGGAATAAAGAATACAAATGGTTAAGAGAAACATAAAAAGCCAATGTTTTCTTTCCTTAACCAAACATAGATTTTGTAGTAGTCTCAGATTGTACATTTTTACTGTTGTACTCATGTTAATCCTGTAACTATAACATCTTGCTTTATACAATTCCAGTCTCTGAAAAAGGAAGTTGACTGGGACCGGAGTAATGAAGACAAAGGTGGCGAGTCCTCCACTGATTACCGAATACAACATGAATCTGTAAGTAGTCAATCATCTATGTACCTTATTCTCAGAAAAAGCAGTCCAAAGTTAGGTGTTCTAATTGAAAATTTTATATTTGTAAGGAACACTGATATTGATATGAGCACCTACTTGAAGAACTCCGTTTTCTGGGAATATTTATTAACCTTTTAAACACCATGTAGGTAGGTAAAAGTAAACTGAAAATAAATGCATTAACTAGTCAGACAAAGTTTCCGGTAAGCCTTCAGACCAACAGTATTGTCAGAAAGGCGTATCAGATGATAATGATTGAGGTCACATGATCTTTCATTCGAAACTGTCACTTTAATACATTTATTATTATTACTTATAGTATACAATTATAGAATGGTATCTTGGTTAGGCCTGCAGATCTGTTTTGTATACTGGCTGACGAGGCTACAACAACTAAAGCACATATTTTAAGATTACCATTGCATGTCCTAAAATAATCCAAAAATAATTTATGAAGCAAGTCATATTCTTAATTGAGCCTACTGTAGCATACATGTCAAGTACTTACTTACAACATGGCTTTGTGTTTTGTGTCAATAATGATAATATATCTCAGTAAAGTTCTAGATTTGGAAAACTCTGTGTTGACTTGATTAGATATGTTTGTTTAAGTTAAATAAGTTGGTGTTGGTGCTATAAATAGCTTGCTACTTTAATATTCGTTGAAGTTCAAAAGCTTTCAAATATTTTGCTATTCCATATGGTTTAGAAGAAACATATTTTATTTATATTATGTGTTGTTGTAGAATAGTTTTATTTAAAAGTTATCGCAAAATTGTTAATGGTTTTTCTTTGAAAAAACAGCTGCTTGCACGTTGCAAAATCTTTTTTTCTATTTTTTTGTTTAAATGCAAATATTCAACAAACACAGTAGGTATATAATATACACAGGAAAGATAAATTTACCCTTATAACCTTATAAGCCGAACATATTTTGTGATAACTTTGTACTTGTTAAGCGCATTGTGCATGATGTCTATAATACTAAGATAAATTGAAATTTTATGGGATATAAACCCAATCTCATCAAAATGTCCCCGTGCATTATATTGATAATCGAGATAATTAAAGCCTGTATTACATGGTTGACAACAACCACTTATCTCCATCGTGATTTGCGGCGGTTCGATTTCATTCCATTTGGTGTCAACCTACTTATTTGTTACGCGGCTAAACCGCCAAGATCTTGTTGCCAATCCCAACCGCCTAATACAAGCTTTATGCCGGCCTTCCACCGCAGCGAAGCGGACTAATTAATAGCTCCGTTCAACTTTTATCGCTCGTAGCAGCGGCATCAACTACATACTAACACTTCACCAGCGATAAATGTAGAACGGAGTCATTAACGAGTCCTCTCCGCTCACGGTGGAAGACGGGCATTACGTTAAATAATTTTTAAACTTAATATTGCACCGAAATTACTAGCTGGCATCCTTTTATCTGCTGAAGTCATCAACTTCTAGAGATACGATAATATTTTTTATGTCGAACGATATCTGAAAAGTCGACTGACGAATAGACGAACTTAACGTTGAACACGTCTTGATGTTCAAACAAGCGCACCTATTAAATATTTATTTTATGAGAATAGTTCGCAATACTTACTTGACATAACAGGTTGGGCTAAGGCAAGAATTGAAAAACATGCACCTAGTTCTCGCTTATAACAATTATGTTAATATAATTAAAAACTTTAAGTCCGTTTGCAGTATAAAGATATGGCATTTTCATGATTTCTTGTACCTAGATCCATGAAATGTTTTTATTGGAATTTGTACCTGGTGTGCATGCAACTTTGTGCATGGTCTGTAGTTGTTTTAAAATTATACCTTAAACTTAGTCAAACCCTACCTCCTCAAGCTTATTCACTTTCCTTTCGCCTTGACGTATATTCCCGCTCCTTTGTCTTTTATTTTCCCACATTTGTACAAATTTTGTGGTTGTTTTAGTAATATTAATCATCTATGAATAAAACTACTATCAGATTGTCTTCCAATGACATAATTACCTTGCCCAATCATTATGCAGTGTAGTTATTGGTGTTTTAAGTTGTGTGGACGTTGATTTCGAATTCAATGCATGCTTTTTTGATATGCTGCGCTATTTTGAACATCGAGTACTATGCCTTGCTGTCAAGAAGTTGACCTTCATTTTGTTGGCCATCATTTTTATATCCATTCATTTTGTTTGATATATATTTTGGGCAGATGTATATTTTAACTTTGGCCATATACATGCATTTGTTTGAGTACGATTCGGTGATTCAGTGAGCGCGTTGCTAACCAACAAGGCATTACGCGTCGCGGCTCCCGCGTCACTCCTGCACTTTTATTGGGCAAAAATGAGCGTCAACTTCTTAGATAGACGATTAAAAATTAACCGAGACTGCATTACCATTTAGACAGTAGTGGTAGCGATATTGCACACAGTTTGGTCCGTGGAAAAAGCAGACGAAAAAAGAAGTTGATGTTCTTTTTTGTGGTTGCAGGAGTACGAAGGGTCCGCTAGGGTGCGAATTGAGGAGGGGGAGAGAGGGTACCCATGCATACACTGCGGCGCGGCGTTTCCCCACCAGAGCAAACTAACGAGGCACATACTGACCACACACACGCTCGACACTCTGAAGTATCGAGACGCCATACTTGGCCGGCCGCTGGGGTTGCCATTGATGGGTCAGTTCGCGGACCCGCCCTACATGTCCATGCCGACTGAGGAGTCGCCTATAGACTTGGACATTGGGCCTGTGGAGCCCGGGAATGTGGTGCTGTGCAAGTTCTGCGGCAAAAGTTTCCCGGACGTGTCATCTTTAATAGCCCACCTGCCGGTGCACACCGGCGACAGACCATTCAAATGTGAATTCTGCGGAAAAGCGTTCAAATTAAGGCATCATATGAAGGACCACTGTAGAGTGCACACTGGTAAGTTCATTACACATTTCTAAAAAAAAAGTATATTTTGTGCGTCTAGTTTCAACCGCTTGTCTCTGATAACAAAAATATATTATTCCATTTAAAAACGAGAAATAATATAACTTTTAGTCCAGCAACGGAAAAAAATTGTAAAACGATTGTTGCAAGTTTGTTGTTCAGGACAGCATGATTCATTTAGGACATCTTATGCGCTCCAAATTTACATCCAACTGATGATGTTTCAAATCTTATTTACAGGTGAAAGACCATTTCGGTGTGTTTTGTGTGGCAAGACCTTCTCCCGGTCAACAATTCTGAAGGCGCACGAAAAAACCCACTATCCGAAGTACGCGCGAAAATTCCTATCACCTAGTCCGGTGGACACCGAGGAAGAAAGCCCACACCAATGAGTATGGGATGTCTATAGTGTACAATTAACCCGCGAGTGTATATTAACCAGTAATATACATTATTGGACATAGTCAATGTTGAGCGAGCAGTGGTAGAATTGAACAAATGGAGGACAATATGTTGTAATTTATTAAGAATGTGATTAAGCGCCGCAACTGTGATCTGAACGATATGAATAATATTTGATATTTCACTAATAGATAATTGACACACAAAAGTGGTTACTTCTCCGTTTACTTATTGAAGATGAGCGTTTATTTTTCTCATTTCGTTTGCTTACGTTTTATAAGCGTTTGGAACGTTAGGTGCTTTCTTTACGCTTTAGGTAATATGAAAATCTCATCGTAGGATGAGTCTTGTAGACGGCATAGCCAAAGTTAGCTAGTGAAGTAAAACTTCTTTTTTTAATATTATTTGATTTAAATTTCAAAGAACACTTCCGTGTGAAGGATGCGCTCATTATTCAGCTTATTATTTTGAGAACGTTTCTTAAATGAGCTCTCATGTTTGGTTGCCATTTCAAAGCTTTTTAGTATTAAACAAGGACTGTAAAATAATTGATTTAGAGCTGACGTAACCTTTAGAGACTTGCATTATTAAATTTATTATAAGTAGTTCATCTCTCAGAGTTGATTTGATAAACCAAATTAAAGATTGATAATGAGTGCTTTAAGTATTATTATTAGAGACCATAGAACAATTGCACTCAATAAAATATAGTTTGTAATGATTAAAAAATTAGGGATATGAGATTTTTACTAATTTTATGTCTTTCGAAGTAAATGACGCACGCTCCCCTGAGGTAATTCAAAAGCAATATTACGACATATAAAATGTACATAACATATAGTTTGATAATATCGGATTTATAGGAAATTTATTAGAACGTAAATTAATGCTTCAGTAGCTCCGTATTTCGTAACTTGGGGAGGGTTGTGGATGTGTGATCCTGGGAATCAAAGCTTTAAACGCTGTTTCTGTTCTGTCCGAATATAGTCTATGCCTCTTCATCCGAACTGCTCACTCTTTCAGAATTGCCTTTATGTTTGAGATCCGTGCATTCTCACTTCTAACAAATTAGTCAGGTAATGCGTGTAATGTTGAGATGTAAGAGGCATAGTCTGAATATAATAATATATATCAAATTTTCTATCTATTTTCATACTGCAGAACCATATTGTTTTATTATACAGAAAGTTTCAAATGCTTTATTACTTGAATATAATGAAAGTTGAATCGTTGATAAATTATTCAGTTAATTATTAGATCAGAAGGGCCAGTTTATTTTAATTACATTTACAATACACAATACTATTTTAAAATCTGTTATAGCGAAGCATTTGAAACTTGTCTTACAACCACTGTGTTCAGTAAATTCAACAGAGTCAAATACAGGGATATTTTATGGATTATAACATTCATTTTAATTCACTTTTGTTATTGACAACTGACTCCTAGTCGCCTAATGGTTTGCGGAAGTCTGTATAGAGGTTTCTCAATGACAAACATAATTATTTGTATTATTTGACCAATATTTTTCAACTAAAGCTTTGATTTGGTACTGATTGGAAAGTTGGCTCACTTTAGTCGTAAGTTTTCTTGAAAATATGTTCTACTTTCTGTTCTTTATTTGCTTACGGTACTCCCCTGTACATGCAGTTTTATTTATTTAAATTAAGACCGAATATCACTATTGTAAAATTTAATACATAATAGATAGTTAACTAGTCGATAGATAAATACATAATACACTTATCTTGATTTTCTTAAATCTTTGTGACCTAAGTACATTGGGACATATCATCATTTTAACTATCAAATTGTAAGTGTTTTTGCACTTGTCTTAACATACGTAACTTGTTTATTTTTTGTATGGTTGGACTAGTTGAATAAAATATATTTAATATCAGATTCTGTTTAAAATAGGCGTTTAAAACCCCTTTACTATATAAGGGGATTAGTAACTCTTTATTTGAAAAATATCAAACGAAAGTATTATAGTTAATTAGGAAAAAACTGTGATATATAAAAAAGTAAGGACACCATCTGGGAGTTAAAATTTCGATCTCAGAATGTGATTTGAGCCGTTTACGTGTTTCGGGCCCCAACGGTCGATGTGATTTTAAAAGGATATTTTGTGATTAAATTAAAATATATGGTTTTAAATCGTTTTTTTTTTATAATTACTTATGAAGATTTATGAGATAAAAATGTATTATCTAAATTAATTCTATTTAGGTTTAGGCCTGTTTAAAACGATTTCTTACAAAGATATTTTTTAAATTATGCTAAAATGATGAACCGAGGCAAAAAATACGACAAAATGCCATTTTTGTTACTGCGATTTCTTTCTTAGGCGTTATTTACAGATGTTTGATGTGTTACACAGTAAACGCCTAACATTCCGAAATTATTCCAGTGTGGGCAAAAATATTAATTTTATTGCATATGCCACCGATATTTCGTAGTTGTACTTATATTGTATTTGTTAAGTATACCTTCTTAATGATGTGATCTTTGTCCTTATTTCTTTATGTTTGGGAGTACCGTTCGCACATATTTATGCTTGTTTGATTCGTTGGAATGTAAAGATACTAAAGATATTCTAATTGTATTGAAATCATGATGTGGTAGTGTTTTAGGAGCTCTTCCAAATGCACGTGGTAAGGTTAATTAGGTATAGATTGCGCAGTAATTGTCTACGAGAATTTGTTTAAAATGTTTGGTAAAATGTAAATGTGATTGTGCGCGTCTACGTTTAGGATCACTTATGAATAACTTTGAGTACATTCCAGTTAAACTTACTGTATTGATAATTTTCACATTTGATTTTCTTGGAGTATTTTGTCGTTCGTGTTTAAATTGCGTAGTCGGTTGGTATACATTATGGACTTTGATAAAAAAAAATGCGGATATGTTTTTAAAAATACCTTACAGCTGGAAAACAATTACAACTTTCTGCTATCTACAAAAAATACTAGAGCGGTTATAAACACGATACGACAAATCACTGCTATGTTTATTATAGTAAACATTAGTTTAATCATGTGTTAAAACGAGCAGTTTCAATATTATAAAGTCATTTAATAGTAATTTCTCTTATCTAAATTATTAGCGAATTTGCCGCGTTGTGGAGGCGGGAAAACAAAATCGAATGTTGGTATTAAAAATTATAAAGTGTAAATGCATTTTAGTGATAGATTGGTAGATGCGCTACTTCCTGGAGCTAGATTGGACAAAAATGTCTCAAAGGCAAGAAAATAAAAAAAATACACAAGGATGTTGCTATTTGAAAAGCTGCACTCTTTTTATTTTTTGGAGTCGAAGGTTACCGAACTTTATAGCAATATGAAAACCTTGATTAATGTTCCTCTTCTTATTTTAAGAAAGATTGAATATTTACAATTTACATAAATAATTAATAGCAATAATATCAATAATAATGAAGCGAATTATCAAATTTGTACGAGTTTTTATCGAAATAGTTTTATAATAGAACAGAATGCAGTTGAAAAGCTATTTTGTTTCCTAACTTTCAGAGGTACTATTTATTAATAATCAATTAATATTTATGAATGATAATATAAATATAATTATATCTTTATGTATTGACGTTGTACATAGGCAGTATGGTGAATGTTGTTAGTCAATTGTAACATACATAACATGAACAATAGATTCTACGACCCCCAAGTGCAGTTATTCAAATTTTAACATTAACCTATTGTTACCACTC
>JALPQI010027582.1:0-15711 GCA_025490895.1 Thaumatotibia leucotreta
TGCATTTTGGAACGGGAGGGTAGTGAGATTAAACGTTGTTTTCTGGACCTCCTTAATTCAGATATGAATACATTTTAATGGCGTAAAAGACCCCCTAAATGTTTTTTCGAGCTTGTTTAGCCCAAATATTATGATATTTTTTTCTTTTTATTTTCATCAAGTTTGCGCCTTGGAATAGTAATTTTAACCACTCGCGAGAACGACCCTATTACATGCGAGTTTCTACTTATTATATAATAGGTACCACACGTCGTTGAACCCATAATACCCTACTTTTTCCATCGGGGCAATAAAAGAAGATGTCCATTATTAATGACTTATATCTAAATATCACGTCTATACAGAACGGGACTTGATCACGTAACTATAAAAATTTAATAAACTTTGAAAACTACCTCCGATGTTTTATGCACGACATAATTATGGTCGTGTGGAAATATTTTGTTCAGTAAATAATACGCAAGAATCGTTTTGTAATGTTTTAATTTAATGTATATGTATATACCTCCTACGGACACTCAAGTCCAAAATAAAAATTTCGAATTTAATACGTAAATTTACACAATAGGTACGTCGCCTTTCACAATATATTATTTTAAATATTTATGGCGGAACAAGCAAGTAGTAGGGTCAAGTGGAAAAAATAAGGAATGCCCTTGCCTAGCCGCAGAATATTAGGCTGACAAAAAAGTCTTATGAGTAATGGGATACCTAAATCATAATATATATGGTAGACGCGGAGTAGTAACACAAGACTACTAAGAAATAATACATAATTACATTCGTCACCGCCCCAAATCTTCCTGTGGGTGTCGTAAGTGTAAACTAAGGGATTGAAGTGTCAATTGCAGATTGATGATGGGTAGCATAGTGAACACACTATCCCGCTTGCGTGGCGATTATTTCCTATTTACCTACTTCCTAATGAGTCCATACGCATAGTTAATAGGAGGCATAGGAGCCAGGAGTGAACTGAGAGAGGCTGATTGGTTTGTATGTTGTCACTAGAACGCGAGCGCGGGGAGCGCGACTACATCGGGTTCGCCACGCTGCCCGAGCAGGTGCACCGCAAGTCGGTGAAGCGGGGCTTCGACTTCACCCTCATGGTGGTGGGCGAGTCGGGGCTCGGCAAGTCCACGCTCATCAACAGCCTCTTCCTGGGGGACCTGTACAAGGGCCGCAAGATACCAGACGTCCAAGGTGAGTATTTGTAGCTTGGAGGGCTTGGTACTTCAACCGTTCAACTTTAGTTTAGTTTAAAGCGAATATTATTTACTTGCCCGAACTGGGTGATCGCTGAAATTAATAACTGCTACTATAAGACCTTTGCATACGGTTTTGCAATAAATTATCTATCTATATAACAACTACATATAGGTAAATAGTTGAGTTTGTAGATACTTGTCGGATTCGGTTGTTTTGTTAATAATAATTATACAGATAATTTCTAATTTATTAAACCGATCCCGAAAATATATCTCGATCCATCTCGCCTTGTCTCACGGAAAATATCTGAAAAGTCCCTTTTGATTTTAATGTTTTCTCGAGCATTAGTTGTCACAAGAATAGGGTAAATCGAAATACCTAAAGTCGCCTCCAAAATTAGGCGAACTAACTTGACAGTTCAATGCACGCCAATGTTGCCACAAATTTGCTAGTGTTGTTTATATCGACATTTAAAAATTAAATTCAAACCAGATAATTAGTCAAATTGCATTAATAATATAAAATTAAACCAATAGTGTTATAAAGAAATAATAATTTAAGGAACATAAAATTTGTAAGTAAAATAAATGTTAAAAAGAGAATAGTGATTAAATATTATGTACTTATAAAGTTATGAAAATAATATTTCACATGTGTGAAACCGTAATAATATGTTACGTATTTCTCATGATAATTCAAATTACGTTACCTTTTTGGCACATAATTTTTATGACAAGGGTAGCGGTGTAACGAAAACTATGGCAGTTATTCTTATTTGCATTCGTATTTGCGAATGTTCAAAATGGGATATTCGTTACACCCCTAGACAAGAGCGAGGAAGATACGTTAATATAAGTATATTAACGTATCTTCCTCGCTCTTGTCGGCTCGGCTTTTTTTAGGACATGTAAGTACATGTCCTAAAAAAAGCCGTACAAGTTTATATCGATATTTCCGTATCGACATTACCTATCACTATTTATTTTTTCCTATGTCTGGTATCATTATTAGCTGTCAGTTTAGTTCGCCTAATTATGGAGGCGACTTTAGTAGGTTAGGTACAGTCACCACACGGGATTGTTGAGCCACTTGCCACTGTTCGCAACTTGGTCGAATAATACAAATCGGGTTCCGAACTCTTATGAGGCTGGTATCACGACTTCGGCCGAACTCTGCTGACCAATGGGGCCGGCGTTGCTACGGTTAGCCAATGACCGCTCGCGTATTCTTCAGAAGGTGACATTACCATGGTTACGTAATAACAAAAATGTTTAACCAATGATTGATCGCTATTATTCCGGAAGCTGACGTTACTACAGTTACGTTATAATTATAACATCCGCTTTAGTCCTGGAGACGTCAATCTAACTTCAGAGCCCTGATGGTAATTTCGTTCACTTTCCTTTATTTTTTCAAAGTCAGTATTTCAGTCAGAAACTTTCAAGTTTCTACTAAACATTTTTATGGTTATTGACAGATTATAGGATTATAGGTAGATTGTCAAAGTTTACCTACCATATTTCTACAAAGGTTACATTATATAAGTTTTCTTATATAAGTTACTAACGTCAACTAAGCTGTAACGAATGATAATAAAGACAGCAATAGCATTTGTCTCTGTCAATGAAAAAAAAAATTAAAATTGCTCGATAACATGCCCATTTATTTAGACATCTTGAAAGGAAAAAATACCTCGCCTATTAATGTCAGATAAGTCATGGCAACCGATTTGAAGTATATACGAATAAATTACTAAACGGTTTTAGACAAATCTATGAAGAACTGTCGTTATCCAGTTTCCTCTAGGAACAACGACATCTAGCGTCTAATAATGGCCGATGACTAATCCTTAATTCTCGTAGACGAAGAAATTTTTATTATTTCAACTAGTTTTGACATACTGAAATTTTGACGCAACAAAGATTCGTATTTGACTGACATATCATCGAGGAACATCGGTCATGTCGCGATCGTGCCTACTAACGAAAAATACCGAACCCATAATATTACACGACCAAATTGCATCCATTGCCAAGTGGCTCAACATTCCCATGTGGTGACTGTACATTACAATACAAGTGCAGAAAAAATAAGTTCGTAACGTATGGCGATAATTTAAAACACGACCGAAGAGAGCACGGAGCAAGGAAATTCGTATAACTATTACGAATTTCCTTTTTGCGCGTGTAGTGTATCGTACGATGTTTTTCAGTATAGATGTAGCCTTCCGAAGTTCCGTCCTGACAAATAATTACCTAACCACTTTTCACACTAACGTGTAAATAAAGCACCATCTGTGTATATACTGGAAATATATATTTTTTGCTAAATGATCAGATACCCGTAGGTAAGAATTCCTAACCCTTACGTAAAAGAAAAATAAAATCAGCTTTTCCGTAAGATTCAAATCATAATCTTTTTCCCCTCACTAGCTCGTAAAGCGCTCGTTTATCCTTTAATACGAGCGGGTAAAAACGCTTTTTACACACTTGTGAATAAAGTAATTTGACATTTCTCTAATTCCTATAGCCCCCTACTGCCTAGTATAAGTGGATCTGTATGACCGTAGGAAACATGCGCAATCGGAGCTCACATGTTAAATTGGTCGTTTCTCATGTGACTTTGTAAGCCATTGGCAATATTTATGTTCCATAAGTAACTCTATTCTACGATACGTTTCGACATTGAGTTTTAAATACTTTCTTTAAGTTAATTAACATTTGGATGAGATTTGTAATCATATTTCCTCGCGATAGTGAGGGGAAAAAAGTTGTATTACACTTGGCGGCAAAGTTTGTTCAACTCTCGTGCCTTGAGACCTTCGCAATGCTCAAGATTCCAGTTTTTTTGAACCACTCGCTACGCTCGTGGCTCAATTTTGGAATCTTTCGCTAGCTCAGGTCTCAATATTGGCACGACAGTTAAACAACAACTTTGCCCCCTTGTATAATAAATAACTATTGTTTTGATTATACATGACGTGATCATGTCCAAGCGTTTGTTCAACTTTCTACCAAAATATTTCTAACCACAAACATTTCTAATCATCGATGCAATTATTACAATTCGGTTACAGATAGAGTAGAGAAAACCACAACTATAGAAAAGAAAACGATGGAGATAGAAGAGCGAGGCGTCAAGTTGCGGCTGACGATAGTTGACACGCCTGGGTTCGGTGACGCCATCAACTGCGAAGACTCGTGGCGGACTTGCTCGGGTTACATCGACGAGCAATTCCGGCAGTACTTCACCGACGAGAGCGGGCTCAATCGCCGGCATATGCAGGACAACAGAGTGCACTGTTGCCTTTACTTCGTCCCTCCATGGGCTCACAGGTAGGTAATCAATATACATACTATTAAGTGAGTGAAATACACGTTCTCGTATTTCTACGCTAATTGTCACCGCCAGAACTCTTGTGAATTGGGGCTTGTGCATAAATCACGCGAGGTCCTATAGGGGGGGAGGGGGTCCAAGAAAAAATCACGAAAGATCACGTTAGGGGAGGGGGACCCCTCCCCCTCCCCTAACGTGATCTTTCGTGCAAGGAGACATCACGTGTATTTTTCTACGATGAACAAACTAAGAAATATTGGGAATTTCGGGGGGGGGGGGGGGGGTGTAGCGAAGAAACTCACCAAACATCACCATCAAAAGTAAAGGGGGGTCAAAGTAGCCGAAAAAACCTCGCATGATTTATGCATGAGCCCTTGTCAAAGTTATCAATTGGTACGATATACCAGATCCACATTGGCAACTTTTTAAAAACTCTGCCTTTTGCTCTCTTGAGTCTTAATTAATTAAGCGCAAATAACACTTTAATTAAACCTTTTTGTCCTCCGAGCTGAATTTTTTAAGTTATCTTATCTCTCACCAAAGATGGGAATCGATTTCTTTAGGTAGACGCGGCGTCATTGATGCGATCAGCCTTTGTTACGGGCGCCATTACACTGTTACGTATTGAACAAGGAAAAGAAAAACAACTATGCATTCAGTATTGTGTGTAATGAGGCAAGTGATTCGAAAAGAGCAATTTAAGCGAGCGAGCGCTTTTACCAGCCAACCCATTTGCTGCATTAAACCCTTTCACTGTCATTATCCTTAAATCAGACGCGATACGCTTTCTCTCTAGGAATATTGTTATTCATTTGCATAGTAATTTATTCGTACTTGTACCTACCTATACTTTAAAATTTACAACATGTGACATCAAGTTTCCAAAAAAACTTATCTTGCTTACAACATTTCTATAACAATTTATTCTAAAGCTGCTGGTAAAATTAAGTAATTGTATTTTACACTCTTCTGTACTTTTTTCTTAGACACACTAATATACCTATTTCGATCATTTTGAAAAATGGCAACCAGCTTGCAACTTACAAGAGTGAATCTCTTACGTATCTAAGAAACAATTTGCATCCTAAACTATACACGTTAGAACAGATGTCAATGTTCTGGTTTATTAGGTCAACTATGGTCATGGACATAGCGATAGCAAGACGCGTTGCGGAAGCATACGTGCTCCTTATGTGGTAACGGTGGTATATCACTGTGACTTGACTGGCATGTAACACGGTTCGATAACTATACTTACATATTTCTAAACAAACTATGCGGGCGACACCTTTTTAGGCTGCATGATTCAATAATAATATTGGCTCATTAAATTCCTAATATTTAAACAAGGTGCGGTAGTGTTCGTTACATAATTTGAAATACTAGCAAAAAGTGTACCTACTTACCAATCTATTTTTATAGAACAGGTAGGAGTTTCCAGCCAACGTAGCGTGAGTTCGAAAGAGGGGCTAGCTAAGTTGGCAAAGAAGTTCAGATTTTTTCAATCGATGTACAGACCAAATTAATATAATATTATTTCGTGGAAATCAATGGAAAACCTGGTTTTGAATAATCATTATCCTTGCCCAGGCTTTATTCGCCACGGCCACGCCACGCAATTTGTTTTGTTAAGAAGCATGGCGTCGGCTCAAACATCCAGTCCCAAGAATTAGCTTAGCTACTAGTATTATTGCATAAGCGACTGTCATCAGAACTTCCAACCCAAAGGAGAATCTTGAATTCTTGGCCATAATGGATCCTCATGTTTGGTTTGATGGTTAATTCAATAGTGTTTGGTATATGTCAACACAGAAGTCTGTATCATATTGATGATAAAATCACATCTCAAGGATCAAAATCGTTAACATATTTTTGGAGGTGACCGCACTTGAACCCGCAATTATCAAATTAAGTCACTTGCCTTACCAAACAGCTCCCTTAGACCCTCTTGCATAATCTTGGGTACCCAACTAACACGAGGATATCTGGTTAAGTTCTACATTTTTGAGACTTATTAATCGAGTTAGTGCCCTGACCATTGATCGTGCAAGTGGACCTGGAGCATAGGTTCCAAATTCTACATTCGATTGATATTCGTTATATGTCGAAGTGTTTTATTATTTTTGATGCAATCTTCATCCTTCAGCGCCCCCTGGGTGGCAGTAGGCATCACTTTGGGAATCCATACTAGCCTATAGTAATAGCATATTTTATAATGATTGATATTTGTTGCAGTGTCAGGCAGGTGGACTTGGAAATGATGAGGCGACTACACCGCAAGGTGAACATCGTGGTGGTCATAGCCAAAGCTGACTCGTTGACGGCGGCAGAAGTCAAACGGCTAAAAGCACGGATACTGGCTGACCTTGAAGATCATCAGATACAGGTTTGATTTTTTTTATATTTGAACCATGCATTCGTTGAATAATTTCTATTCATTAATGTAAATTAGTATCGCAAGTTAATAGAGGGGCTTTTCTTTCGGCAAAGCAAGGTTAGGGATCTGGTCTATAATACACGTGCACAATATCTAGAGTTCCAGGTGTACAGGCTACATTATAGTTAGAAATTTCTAAGAATTAATTTTTGACACTTTAGAAATGAGCGTTATATATTATATATGACGTTAAGACTATCGGAAACGGTTAGCCTTACCCTCATATTAATAAGGTTTAATCTATAACTGTCAAAAGTTAATTCTTAGAAATTTCCAACTACAGCTGCATAAAATCAGAAGAGCCGGCATTACACAAAGGAAACGATGCAGTATTTATCTCCGGTTATGCGCAACTGTATTGCCCTTATATGTATGTATCATAGAGTAGCAAGTTTCGTTGCATAAATTGATCTTACATAATTTCCATTTGTAGGGTTCCTTAGGTGGCCGTCCGTCCGCGGCTATGCTCAGTGATTGAAAATTGAAACAAAAATTAACACGTAAAATATGAGCATGTTTTTTTTCGCTCTTACCCTATGGTTGGGGGTGTCGTTAGATAGGATATATTGGTCTTAAAGAATTAGCCAAACAGAATAATCTTACGACAAATATTAAACAATGTACGTATACAAATCGAAGTTCCCCGGTCGACGGTGATTGACTCCCACTCCCGCTTTATTGATGTAGCATCAATAGCATCGGTCGTGTGGGTGGAATAGCTTTTATAAATTATAGAATGCAACGTATTGAGTAACTGTAATGTATTTTTGTTATGCTTTTATGGTGTGGTTTAACTCTAAACGATTACCTATATTTACCATCTCAGCTATATTATATATAAATTATTACTCGTGTTGTTCCGAAATAGAAGTATCTAAAAGTTTTCTCATTCATTTACTCCAGAGGTAAATTCTGCTCCGATCTAATAAATACAAAATGTCGAATAGGAAAAACCGATTATCAGCGGAATTTCACATTCGATAGTTGTGTATGATATTTCACGTTATCGGTCTACAACAAATCTACATGATATAGTTCAAAAATAAAATGTGTAGTTTCGCCTTTCATTTTAACTGTACCTATAAGCAGAAGTTATTTTCTTAGTAAACATTAATACACAGTCGATGTAAGAACATCGACTGTGTAACTTCATAGCTTAAATGTAGATGCTTAATTCCTGACAATCCTGAGGTGGAATATACACACCCATACAACATATCATAAACACAACATTCACAGATGTCGCATAGCTAGGCAAACCCCGCTGCCACGAATACCGACAGGGACCTATCCTATAGTTACATCGGTATGCAGACATTTCCCTATAAATCTCATTGAATATACTTATCTCACTTCATCCAATTTTCGACTTAGACACGTTGGGTTTCGTTCAAAAAATAACCAACGCAACGTCATTAGAATCATTGGGTTTATCTACTAACCTAACCTAATAAATGTCTGCGCAGGTGTACCAGTTCCCGGAGTGCGATAGCGATGAGGACGAGGAATTCAAGCAGCAAGACCGCGAGCTGAAGGCGGCGGCGCCGTTCGCGGTGGTCGCCGCTGATACTGTGCTCGAAGTCGGCGGCAAGCGTGTGCGCGGTCGTCAGTACCCCTGGGGCATCGTCGACGGTTAGTGTCACTAGACCAGTAGGAATTGAAGCAAGACCGCGAGCTGAAGGCGGCGGCACCATTCGCGGTGGTCGCCGCTGATACTGTGCTCGAAGTCGGCGGCAAACGTGTGCGCGGCCGTCAGTACCCCTGGGGCATCGTCGACGGTTAGTGTCACTAGACCAGTAGGAGTTGAAGCAAGACCGCGAGCTGAAGGTGGCGTCGTTCGCGGTGGTCGCCGCTGATACTGTGCTTGAAGTGGGCGGCAAGCGTGTGCGCGGCCGTCAGTACCCCTGGGGCATCGTCGACGGTTAGTGTCACTAGACCAGTAGGAGTTGAAGCAAGAGCGAGCTGAAGGCGGCGGCACCGTTCGCGGTGGTCGCCGCTGATACTGTGCTCGAAGTCGGCGGCAAGCGTGTACGCGGTCGTCAGTACCCCTGGGGCATCGTCGATGGTTAGTGTCACTAGACCAGTAGGAGTTGAAGCAAGACCGCGAGCAGAAGGCGGCGGCGCCGTTCGCGGTGGTCGCCGCTGATACTGTGCTCGAAGTGTGAGGCAAACGTGTACGCGGCCGTCAGTACCCCTGGGGCATCGTCGACGGTTAGTGTCACGTGTCTTTACTTGACTACTAGGTGCAGTTGATAAAGAGTTTAAGCAAGACTGTGAGCTGAAAGCGGCGTCGTTCGCGGTTGGCGCGACACCTTGCTCGAGGTCGGCGGCAAGCGTGTGCGCAGCCAATAATCCCTGGGGCATTGTCGACGGTTAAATAGGTGCCACTGCCAGTTGATGAGGGGTTACCTACTTATAAATAGGTAAGTGACTAATATACCTATGGTTAATTCTTATTTATTATTGGTTAAGAACGTCCACCTACTTATTTAAATTATATTTGAAACATTGTTATAATATGAATGCCGCGGGACACACCATTTGCTCTCTTTTGAAGTCGAAAAAAAAAGGCCAAAGCATAGCTCGTGTCAAGCTGTCCGATGTATGTAATTAGTTACACAAAAAATGCATAAACATCTTTAAAAGTCATCAAACAAGTTACAAGTTGATATATTTAAACTGACATTTCAGTCGACCTCCTTTTGAAATTAGATGCAGGAAACGCTAATTATGTCCAGCTACAGCATTTGAGAATTCAGCGCTCAAATCGTACAATCAAAGTAATAGCACACCAAATACTGGAAGATAAGGAGAATAAAAATACATAAACGTATATAAATATCTAAGTAAAAAAGGCCTATGTCCAGCAGTGGACGACTATGGGCTGATGATGATGAAGTAAAAAAAGTGCACGTTATTTGGTTCTATCTGACTTTTGGTTCACTTCCCTATTACTTAGATATGTAAAGAAAGTTCCCTACAAAGATTTAACATTGTAGATAGATACTTATAATTATTTTCACTTCTCATGCTCTTAAAATGTAATTTTAGTCCCTGCATATCGGGACTAAAACTCTTTATTAATCTCTAGGGACTAAAGTAATTTTTTTTTAATTGACGTTGGAAACCCGTAAACAGCCACACTCACGGTGTTTAAGAATAAAGGATAGTCGCCATTTTACAGTGCTTGTCTATGGACCACTTTTGTGCATGCCGTGAATACAACCTCAAAACTTTTTTTTAATTGACTTTGGAAACCCTTAAACAGCCATTTCTGGTGTCTTATGATTTATGAACGAACGATTATTGCCATTGGAAATAAATAACCTCAAAATGCCAATCGTGCAAAAATATTAAGGAAAATCGATTTATTTTCTTGATATAATTTACATGTGTATTTAATACTTGTTTAATATATGATTAAGATTGAATCCAATTTATTACTTCTGTTTTAACCAATTAGCATCAAAATAGTTTTGTAGTTAGTTCCAATTCGTTGGCTAAATATGCAAGTATTTAAAGCGTCATATTTCGAAAAGGGAACACAGATAAAAACTAAAACGCGGAACGAATTTGATTGCTTATTTTTTTGTGTTTTTGTCCATAAGTAATATTGTTTAAATTGTATAATTTACGATGTCACGTCATCGTCATGCGATGAAGAAGTATTAACGCCTTAGTCCAGAATGCAAAAGAGGTGGTGCAAAATCTTTTGCCGCCGAAATCTAGTGTAATATGTATATATACAAAAGCGTATCAAACTTTTATGGATTGGAAAACTGGAAAGCAAATTAGGTACCTACATCATTTATGGAAGGCGTATTTCTGACATACATATTTTGATGAAAAATCTAAGAAATATTCCCTGCTTAAAACCACACTGCAACTAAACCATATAACTTAAAAAAGTTTGCGAACTTATCGTCAAGTGGCCATGTTCCGAAGAAATCGGAAGTTTTGACATCGCAGAACATATATTTTTTTTGTATCTTACTTGTTCTTTCTGTTAATAAATACCGAGATTATGTAGAACGTAGTTTTTTTCCTCGCATTCTAAGTGAAAAGTAGAGTGTTTAATTCGGGACTAAACAGCCATAATGACACTCGAACTACATCCACCCTCGCTACGCTCGGGTGGATAAATATCTCGTGTCATAATGGCCTGTTTTAGTCCCTCGTTGAACAATCTACTATTATACCTACGTTACCTACGTAGTGTATTAGATGGCCAATCCGCTCGCCAATCCGCTTGCCCAGCGTGGCGATTATGGTCATTTACCTCCTAAGGCGTCTATACGCATAGTTAATAGGAGAGGCCTACGTCCAACAGTGGACTAACATAGGCTGATGATGATAATGATGTATTAGATGGCGTCAGCGTTGGCATCTTGGTTACGAAGTCTGAGTTACTACAGGCGCATGCAGACTAAAAGAGCATTCGCTGTTCTATCCCCCACTCTACGAAATCAATGAATCACGTTTCGTGTAACGATCGAATTTTGTAGAGTAGGGGGATAGAACAGCGAATGTTCTTTTTGTCTGCATGCACATTACCCCGAACTTCGAAAATCATAAACTTTGAACAACTGTCTGTCACTTTAAAGCAGGGGTCGGCAACCTTTTAGCAGCCAAGGGCCGCATAGTTGTTAACTAACGAAATTGACGCGGACCGCACTTTGTTACTGACTGGGAATATAGCAAATATAGCAATACACTATTATACAAATAACGATTTATTAACGACGATGTTTTTATAAATAAAATAAATAAATAAATATTTATTTCGAAGTAAAGAACTCCATAGTTGTTAGAATATTACAACTAACTAACTAATAACTAAAAATAGGTTAGTTTGATGGATACAGTGAATTAAGAAGTACCTAAATTAAATTGACTGCCACCGCTTTAATCTGCCCTACCTGGGTAGGTTAGGTTAGGTTAGGTTAGGTTAGATATAGTTACATAAAAATTGGGCTATCATATTTGTCAGCAATCACCTTCAGAATGCTGTTGGGACTCCTTCTAAGTCGATCTAGTATGGATGCGATCAGTTTATTATCGTGTCAGCCTAAAGACACTATACAAAATAGAGAAGGAGGCTCGCGGGCCGCAACATGTCATGGGTGAGACAGAGGCCGATGCTCAAAACTTACAATTTTCGATTTTTCCCGATATAGACCTTCTGAGTTGATCCATTGGTCTAAGGCGACCGGCGGAGCGGAAAACCAAACGTGCGAGAAGGAGTTTCGATATCATCCTCTCGCTTACTTATAGATTCGCTCGCTATCGGTCGCCTTAGCCTCCTTACGGCTCACCCTACATCGACATTGAAATTTCTACCTAATCGGCATTTTATTTTGTCAGTAAATTTTACGAGACAAAACAATTGCAACTCTATTTTAAATTAATAGAATTTAAATTTGATGGTAGTGAAGATGTCCTAGTATTAGGACAATGGACCTCAGGAGGTTACACCAATGTCGTGGCCAGGCCACTACAGCTGGGTGCTTAGCCAAGATGCCAATCGCTAGCGCTTAGTAGCGTAACGTAGTTTTCCCTCTCTGTCACTCTTTCATATTAGTGCGACAAAGACAGTTAGCTGCGATTAACGATGAAGCGCTAGCGATTGGCAACTTGGCTAAGCACCCTGTTATTTGTTGCAGTGGAGAACCCGCGGCACTCGGACTTCACGAAGCTGCGCACGATGCTGATCTCCACGCACATGCAGGACCTGAAGGACGTGACGCAGGACGTGCACTACGAGAACTTCCGCGCGCAGTGCATCTCGCAGATATCGCAGCACGCCATGCGGGAGCGCGGGTTACTATCCATCATACTTAATATTCTACGAACAAATAAAACATGGAAGCCGCACGTAATAACCCTTAGGTGCATATGGTATCACACATTCTATTTCTGAAATGACTTATGTAAACAATCGATGCCAATTAGAACTCTGTTGCTCAGTGTGACAGTCGCAATTTTGATTACTTATTTCGACATGTGTCATTTCGGTCGTATCGTTTTTGATACTGTATGCACCTAAGGGATAATAGATTGCCTTTCAAAAACGGTCCTGAATTTAAGTTGAGAAGTGTCATTCCCTCTTCAATGCATCACGGTAATGAATTTCAATATCAACCTGTAAAAACTTATACCACCATTTAAAAATAGTTGTGATTGGTCAAAGTTTTGATTGGCTAAATTCTATAAGCATTTGTCAAAGATGTTGCACTGAAATATGCACGGTGAAAAAGAGATATGTCCTGCCCGTATTGGCACAATTTTATTGAACAATTGGTATTTTTGAGCTGCCGTTAGACGTCCATGTTATATATGGTCGTAGTTAATATCATTGGGTCACATAACGTTCGCTCCAATTAGATTATGTTGAATTTTGATATGGGGATAGTTTGACCACCGAGAAAGGATATTTTTATCGCAAAAACGCCTGTACGTGCAGACGAAGTGGCGTGTACTAGCTGGTTTTACTGTATAAAGCATTTAACAGTCTTAAATAGAGCATTCAGAGTACAGTCGTTATGCAGTTCACATTGGTAATCAAACTTATCCATTGCAAGTATTTAGTCATACGTAAGAATAGAAAAATATAGGTAGTAATTATAATTATTTTATTTTACAGAAAACTGAAGAGGGATTCTATGGGCAACAACAGCGAAGTAGTAATTACGGACACCGACAGATTATTGCTGCAGAAGGATGAAGAGGTAATTTATAATATAATAAATCCTTCCTCGGTAAAACATTATTACACAGATTGGGGATTTTGCACTTCACTACATAGTATAAAATAAAGACACTTTTTCTGTCCCTTTGTACGCTTAATTTAACTACGAAATGGATTTTGATGAGATTTTTTTAATAGGTAGAGTAATACAAGAGGAAGGTTTTTATGTAGGTTATAGTACACGTGCGAAGCCGGGGCGGGTCGCTAGTAGGGAAATATAATGTTTCCATTTCCTATATAGTATTAGGATTTATGTGGGTATTACACACACGCTATTTGTATTGCTCATAAATACTTTGGTCTATCTAGTTCTACACAATCAACTGACCATTTGTGTACTTTATCCATTTTGTAATAAGGGTCACCTAAGTCTTTCATATCTCCTAAGCTCTTATTTCGTTAACCAGATTTTTCAGCATTAAAAAGTGTCGAACTCACAACTATCTCCCTTTCTGCTATATGTAAATTAAAAGTTCAACTTTCATCAGTTATTGTTATTTTTTGTTACAGATAAGACGAATGCAAGACATGCTGACTCAGATGCAAGAGAAACTCAAAGCTTCCGACAAGAAACACGACAGTATTATAGATGTATAAATTATAGACTGCAAATGTACCTCTAGCGTAGTGTTATAATACAATTTACCTATTTCACTTAAGTTTTATCTAAAAAAAAAATATTACGAACCTCTTTAGAAAAATTTGATGAATTTAGAGATTTCGACATACTTTTTTTTTGTAATATCATGAAATTTGAGTTACTAATTGCATCAAAATTAGTGAATCAAATACGGGTACCGTACTTTGGTTTGATCACAAAGTTGCATTACTTGCTACTTTAAAGTAAGCTGACAGTGACTAATAATGGTATAAGTTTTGTTATTTAAGACCTATTTTTCTATAGAAGTGATAATTATGTTTTATTTCTTCTTCTACACAGAGAAGGAGCTTAAGTAATTTTATTTATGTTACCGCTCCCATTGAGAATCTCTTAAAAATATGTATTTGAATATATATAGGTACATATAATGAAACCCTAGTGCACAATTATAGATTATGGAGGAAAATTCGTTGCAATTTCGACTTTAATGTTCGTCGTGTAGGTAGAAATTATAAAAAATAGTCCGCAAGATGCGGATGCATTTCACGGCGTTTCAGCCGCCGTCAGCACCGCCACACAAATATTAGCAAAGTCCCTGTACATTAAAATGCCATTTTCGGCTATATATTGAGTTGGACTCGAGGAGTTCCAGTCAATACGTTACAAACAGATTTGAATCTACAAGGCATTCCCCAGTAATTGGGAAATTGTGATGACGACGGTCAAAACCCAGTGAAAATCACCCTTGAAGTACGATTGTGCACTAGTATATTAATAACGATAATATCAGAACCTCATAAAGTCATAAAAACTCATCTAAACGATTTTAGTTACCTTGTTATTATTTTTTACGTATATTTGTTCAAAGCAAACCCATTTTTGTATTTCATCCTTTACTCACGACAGGATCAGAAATTACTAGGATGTTTGCTGAAGCGATAACACCTACGAGCGAAATACCGAACAATGTAGGTATTCGTTAATATTAGTGATGTTAACTTGTTCTCTCTGTTGTTCAAATTAAAACCAAAGTTAATAATTTATGTTAAGATCAAGAGAACGTATTGTGCACACGTAGTGACTTAGTACCTTATTGCTAAAGTATCAAAGACTTATAATATTTTTTAAGTTGATAATTTTATTTGTTACAGAATTATTCATGAAGCTTTTAAAATAAATGCCTACTAACGTTTATTCGGTTTACTTTGTCAAAACTAAGATTTAAATTTTGTATCGATGTAATTGTATTAACAGTAAATTGATACTTTACTTAATGCGAGTTTTCATTATTTTTATTTCTTAAAATAATAGATTCCCTATTTCCAACATATTACAAATGTGAGCCTTACCAAAAGAATGCTAGACAGAATTTGTATGAAGATA
>JALPQI010027585.1:0-14302 GCA_025490895.1 Thaumatotibia leucotreta
TTTCAGAATTAGTTTGCAGTTAGCTCAACAGACGATTTCAACTACGACGAACCAATAAGTCATGTCGAATTACGTATAGTCGATACGAAACTAAAGGCCACTGATATACTGGTTTCTTTGAGTATTTCACGGTAGCTCGTAAATATTGGGCATATGAAGGGTCCACGGAAATAACAGCTCTAGTCAATTCACATTACAGAAGTAAAACCACCATACTTTAAACGGAATAAGGTGTGAATTGACCCTGATTTTTTAAGCACTGGACATGTTTTTTCCGTGGACCCTTCATATAGCACATACTCTGGAAAGTTTTACCCTCACATCGATTTCCTCGAAGAAAACTAGCTAAACAACCAACGCATTAATGCATATAAAAGCGAATCAATAAACTTAACAGGTGCTTAATCATTATTTCTCACAATAGCCGTAATAAAAGCACGCACAATCAAGATTTTATAGTGAACCTTAATTAACACTGCATAGTTACTTATTCTGACTAGTCGATAATGTCTCATTTTAAAAGATTAATCCTAATAAGCAGTTGTGCTATATGGAAAGGAAATATCTAATGCCCAAATTTTCTGATGCGAACTACCTATTAAAAAAAACACTAGCATAGCTAGTAGGTCTTAGTTTTGTTGACTCTACTCTGTCCAAAAGATCACCTTTTAGTGCACTGTAACTGTAACCTACCGCCAAAGAGTGTCACATGAAGATCGTATCAAAACTTTCAAGAGCCAGCAAGATAGACATGAAGAATCCAAATAATATTCAATTTCATATCCAAGAACACGACAAAGAAAATTAGGTTACAGTTTAGTAACACAGCTTTCACCAAGTTCCTAAGCACTAAACGAGACCAAACCAGCAGGCCAAACTGACAATCGATCATCCTAAATGCCAAATAACTGTTGCAATGAGTAAACAATAGATCTATGCAGATGACGCTTTGTCGGCAGCCATTACAACATGTTTCGTTTCGAAGGCTTTAAATCACTTTAGTAGCTCGTCATTCTTTGATTATTTAATCTCATGTGACAGTATAGGTAAAAATCTTAAGTAAGTACCTGTTGCATGTGGTAGTGATCTATTCAAATTGACAATACATGTTTAAAATGCGAACACAAACAAAGCAAATGCTTATATGGATTGTAATCTATACACCACACACAATACAATATGAGCTTTTCCTAACTATATCAGTATATCACCTATAGTTACTACGTTTTTGCGAATTGATTGAGTCTTCAAATTTATAATTTTGAATATGTACCATTTTGTATGTAGAAGAGGCGATTAAGTATCAGACGAGCAAAATTTAAACGATATCCCACACTAGAGTAAAATATAAAAAAAACACACTTTACTAATAGGGGTAGGTGTTGGTATCCGAAAAAAAAATGTTTTTCTATATTTTATTCTACCACATTGTCGGCGTGATTATGATTAATATTAGGGCTACCGGTATCCGTGTTACCCGCAGACACGTGTACACGTATCCTTAGCACCGTCGGTACTAACAACCCGAACGACACGAAATGCCATGAAACGTTTCCAAGCGCGGGTCCGCGGATCCACTTAGAAACTTTTCCAAGCTCGAGTCTTGCGGATCCATTACAATTGAATATTCGAAAAACCTATGTTTTTATTAGTAAAAAGTCTGAAACAAAACAATACCTACCGAAAAATTCGCAGTTTTTTACGAATTACGCAGCTAGAAATTTTCTTTGATGCAGGTTCAGGATTACATGCGGTTCAATACTTTGTTCAAATATAAAATCGTACCTATATTTTATATTGCCACTGCCACTACACAATACGTAGGTTGCCCTGAAAGTTTCGGGAATCAGAAAAAATACGCATTTTAATGATTTTAATGAAATAAAAGTACTTTTATTGTTTTTCAAAGTATTCTCCTTTGTGTTTAATACACTTTTTCATTCTCTGAAACCAGTTTTTAAAACAGTTATTGAAGTCTGAAGTGGGGGTTGACAATATGGCCATTTTATCAGCGTCGACTGCTTCTTCCGCGGTCTGAAAACGCTGACCACGCAACCGATTCTTTATTTTCGGGAAAGTAAAAAAATCGTTGGGACTTAGGTCGGGGCTGTACGGAGGATGGTCCAGTAATTCGACGTTTTCGCCCTTCAGATAGTCGTCTGTTTTCTGAGCGGTGTGAGGGCTGGCATTATCATGGTGTAGTATAATACGGCGGTTAGGGTTAGTTTTTCGCAGTTCAGCAAAAACAATCGGTAAACAAACGCCTATATACCAATCGGCATTGACAGTTCTTCGATCTTCAAGAGCGATAGTCGCCACGTGACCCGATTTGGAGACAAACGTGGCTACCATTGTTTTGATCATGCTGCGAGAACGAACAACTTTTGTCGGCTTCGGTTCGTCTTCGTAAACCCAAACTCGAGATTGGTTTTTCGATTCAGGCTCATATGCATAAATCCATGATTCGTCACCTGACACAATACTAAAAATGGCATTTGAGCTTCCTCCATTAAATCTTTTTAAAGTTTTGCGGCACCAATTGACACGTACCGTTTTCTGGTCGTCAGATAACAAGTGAGGAATCCACCGGGAAAATAACTTCCGCACGCCCAACTCTTGTTGTAAAATAACTTGTACCTGACTCATTCCAATGCCTAAAGTCTCTTGAATCTCCCGATATGTAACATGCCTATCTTCCTTTATCAGTTGGCGAACAACATCGATGTTTTGATCGGTAACGGCCGTTTTCGGTCGACCCTCACGTACGTCATCCGCAAGAGACACACGGCCACGTTGGAATTCCGAATACCACCTGTATATGGTCGTCTTTGAAGGTGCTTCACTACTAAAAGCAATAGTTAATCGGTCTCCACATTGTTGTTGTGTTAATCCACTTTTAAAGTCATAATAAATCATTGCTCTAAAACCTTCGCGGGACAGCTCCATTTTCACCAGCGACTCAACGACTTTAAAAAACAATTGAAAATCGGACATTGTTTTTTTTTTTCTAAGTGGCCAGTGTTTTCGAATAATGAGACTATGCTTGTAAGAAAGAGGTATAACACATGTCAAATATACGTTCCTAAGTATTAAATTCCCGAAATTTTCAGGGCATCCTACGTACACATTGAGGGCGGATCAGACACAGGTACCCGGGTATCCGTGTCTTAATTACACGGTTCCTAATTAAACGTTTCCAACGGGTAAGAAACCCGTTTCCCGGTAGCAAAGAAACGGGTACACGAAACCCGGACACGACCGAGAGCCCTAATTAATATACTGATACCAAATTTCTAGTACTAACGGCCAAAGAGCTATGCTGCGGGAAGACGGACGGACAGACGTATAGACGGATATGGCGAAACTATAAGCGTTCCTAGTTTACAGCACAACCCTAAAATGGTGCTAAATATATGCAGTATTCTGCCCCGTTTACGGAAGCCTGCAGGAGATTGCAGCGTACAGCGAATCCTGATTCTGTCTGGATTAGTGATGTTGCCATTTCTAGTAAGTTACCTAAAAATGTACGGAGAATATTGCCAAATGGTAACTTTCCCAAACGTAACATGGGGAATTTACCGGGAACGGGCCATCTCTAGTCTGGATTATGTGATTCCGTCCATTGAGTTCAGTGCCACGAACGAGGTAGGAAAGAAAGAAAGAAAAAGTCAGTCTTTGTTCATTCCTTGTTCACAAACTGAGAGAAATTATTGGCCTAAATGTATTTTGAAATAAATTACCAAAACAGATCTCAATCTCTACAACTGAGCAGTTAACCCTTGAAATAATCAAAACATTTTCACATATCACCATTTATGATGTAGAATTGAAGACCATAAAAGCCCTCATGAATAAGCAAATACTTTTGAACTGACAAAGAGTGCATCTGCGTCACTTTTGATACAATTAATAAATTATTGCTGGTATAAAGAGCGCTCCTCATAACATGTAGATGGGGCGGTAAACACGAATAAAGACGCTTTTGTGTTTACAAGAAACTGGATTAGATCGACAAAGAATTGGGGTACCATTTAAAGTATTTAAGTAACTTATTTACCACCGGACCCGTTTATGGTGTAATGTTGAAAGGGGTTGAAGCTATTTAAATATTTTCAATAATGAAATTGAGGATCAATTGGTTAAGTCCTTGTTCTGTTGCGAGTTGACAGTGACACGCAAAGTTAACCATAATAACTTGTCTTAAATAACATTTTTGATTGCGCTACAGTATTTACAACTGCTGTTTTCTACGGCCAAAGTCCAAGTTCGGATTTCGAAGGATTATTCAAGAACGGGATAAGTGCAGGAAGATAGAGGGAGGCCTTTACCCAGTAGTCCTCATTGACTAACACTACGAGGGTAAAAAATACAAATCAATAAAAAAGATAACACGTTCAAACCGATATTGGGGATATAGTAGGGCTCGCGGTTGTGTCCGGGTTTCGTGTCAACGTTTCTCATACCCGTGTTCGTGTTACACGTGCACGGGTTTCTGACCCGATTAGCACGGGTAATTAAAGTCCGTGTAAATAATATTCGTCACGGGTACACGGGTATACGGATATTATTTACACGGACTTTAATTACTCGCGGGTTCGGGGACGTCTTTGACGAGAAGCGTACAGATGGGTCGTGAAACTTAATAAGAGCTATAGTACAAATGGATAGATAAGCGGAAGGCTAATTGTGTCAAATAGACTTTATTGCGTAACATATAGTCGAAATTTATAAAACATTAATAAAAAAGTTATAACGGCTGACCTTTCCTGAACCGGTGTGTTTTGTAGTGTCGAACAAAGCTGCAGGTTAAATTCAATAATAGATCTTATTTGCATTTGTTCAAATTATTTCGAACCCGTTCGGTTCGGTCTGAAGTACCCGGGTAGCACGCGGTTTCGTGTAAACGGTATCCGTGTATTGGAAACGGACACGGGTACCAGGCGGGTTCGTGTAATTCGGGTTCTTAGTACCGTTGGGCTTAAGAACAGTTTGACGGGTTACACGTGTACCGTGAGCCCTAGAATATAATCCTAAACGTTAACACAAGTATTACAATACTTTACTATTGCTGTCCCTTTCGGTCTTATAGACATGTCGTATGTATGTATTGGGATAAACAACACTTATCGGCTTGCTAAGTTGATGATTAAGAGACGTTTATGTTTAAGAGGGTAACTTTCTAATATCTGGGTGAGAATCACCATGCTGGGAGGATTAAGTCAAATTCTAACCATCTGGTAACCCAAGCAAAATCGTGGGAACGGCTATAGAAAATAAATAAAAGCGACCTACACAAAGACCAAGCCTGCTGGAGCCAACATCAATATTACAACATGCCAAGGAAAAACTTAAAGAAGTTTAATTAACTCCACAGAAATCTTACGAAACAACGTCGACTGCTATGAATTGAATAAATTAATAAAGAATTGCTGACGTATTTATAATGCCTCCTATTTAAACTTCAGACTTTTTTTTTCAATTGCGTAGTTACCTAAAGATTTGAACTACACTTGTAGCAAAACTACCTACCGTAAGGGGTAAATATGAATGACGGGGTAAATAGGAATGTAGAGTAAACTGGTATGTTAGCCCAGAACAAACAGTTCAGTTTAGAATAACACATATGAAAAAATCTGCTGTTCTAAACTGGACTGTTTGTCCTGGGCTAACAGACAAGTTTACTCTATATTCCTATTTACCCCGTTTTACGGTACCTCGTGACTGGGGTTATGCTCTCTTTCCCTCTTAGCTGGTGGTAACGGTGGTAACAAGAGTAACATGTGTAACACGTGAGTGAGAGCGTGAGTCGTCACGGTAAGTATAGCTTCCTCTTTGGAAAGACGTTTATATAGACTGCTTATAATTATGCTGTGTGGAGTGATGTGACGCTACTGGTAACTTTCCCAACACACTATACTATGGGGAATAAACGTATACAGGAATGATTTTTTTGAGTGAGTGAAGCCAGAAACCAGGTCTCGTGCTGCACGTGAAATGACCTCGATTATAAAATTAATTAATGATACATGATTTCGGAAATAACATGTGTATTACAATTCACTATCAAAAATCTTTTATTGTTTAGGACCTAAAAACAATCTGCTAGTAAATCCACAAGTCCAACATACATATCCTATCCAATATATCTACTTATGTTAACGGAATATAAAGATGTTGGAGTATAAAATTTAAGCATATTGCCTTAATTTCTTCCTTCTGCAAGTACAGACATTTATAGTCAAAGGAGTAATTTTTATGCCGGCTGTACACACTCGCCTCTCGCCTCTCGCAGAGTCTCGGGCGAGAGGCTCTCGACGAAAGCACACCATGTACACACTCGTGGTCATCATCATCATCATCATCATCATCATCATCATCAGCCTATGATAGTCCACTGCTGGAGGTAGGCCTCTCCTATTAACTATGCGTATAGTCGCATTAGGAGGTAAATGCCCATAATCGCCAAGCGGATTGGCGATCGCAGTAATGTGTCCACTATGATGACGCTGCTGCCAATCATCAATCTTTTATCAAATAAAGGTACGTGACACTTCAATCCCTTAGTCAACTCTTACGACACCCGCAGGAGGAGTTGGGGTGGTGACAAATGTGTTCTTGCTGCCGTCACTACGCGGCTGACCCTTTGACTCGGACGCAAAAAACCGACACGCGACCGAGGTGAACCGAGGCGAGAACCGAGCGCACGATACATCGATACATGGCGAGAGCATCATCTACACACTCGCTCTCGGTCAGTCTTGGGGTGTCTCGGCGAGTGTGTACAGCCGGCATTATGGTTCCGTAAGTATAAAACCGGGCCCTACTCACCACTGTCTGTATGTCTGTCTGTCAGTCACCAGGCTGTATCTCGTGAACCGTAAACTATGACGGACAGTTGAAATGTACACAGATGCTGTAAAGTTATTTCTCAAAACTTCCTTTCCATAGACATGCAAATCTTTGCACTTTCTCTTCGAGTACATAAGGTGGAAGTACCAATACGTAACCTGTTAACAGAGAATATATTTATTTGAATCAGGATATTTTGCTAATTTATAAATCTACATAAAGTATAGTGATGTATTTTGGGAGAGGAGTTTGTAAGTTGTTAAATAGTATTTATTTTATAGGGTGACAATATCAATATTTTTAAAACTGCAAATTTTCTTAGTCAACTGCATTGTATGTACAAGTGTCAAGGTTTTGCTGGCAGTCCCAAAAGATGGCACCTCAGTACAAGTTTGAATGTCACATATTGGCACATTGAAAATATTAACATTCAGCCCTAAGAAATGTCAGCCTGTCTTAAAATTTTGCAAATAAAATAGATATATGTAAGCTAATTATTTCAAAGTTGGGATATGAAGTATTAAAGGTACAAACATTTTAACATTGATTAAATGCCCTTAGTTGATTTTATCTTATCAATGGCAACTTAAGCTATGATGACGAGTATTGGTACAGCGTCGGGTACTAGTACTTCCACCTTACTTGTGTTACATAATCGAAATATTTTTTCATTGAAATAACAACCACACGTCAGTGTCATATAGTTCATATTTTAAAAACCGGTTTGCTTGACTTATTGGGTTATGACCACCCAACCCTCGATATGGCCGCAGGGCAGCTTGTGGCGAGCTGTTGGGGCTTAACGACCCCACGGACCCGAGTGCTCCCGAGAGTCTGTCAGAGTCCCCGCCTCCGGCGTGTCTTTGTTGGCCGGAGTGGAACTCCAAGGTCCTACGGGTGACTCTCAGCTCTGGCTTGCCTTAATTGGCCGTCCAGAGAGGAGTCGTCAGAGCTATATGCTCCAGGGGTGGAAGTGTAAATTAGCGTAAGTCGCGAGTTGGTGCAGCGGCTGTCAAGCCACTGCGCAGAAAGCGGTGTACACCTAACTACACTCCTGAGCCGCCTACACTGGTGTTGCCCCTGGCTGTCTCAAGTCACCGCCTGACTCAATAGCAAAGAGAAATCATTGTTATGGCAGGTGTCCAGACCTCTTTTCTATAGTTCCATTTCTTATTCATCTAACCTTCATCACCATAACCATTAATCTTTTCCATAACTCCAATAGGCTCTATATGCCTGCTGGGACCAGTTCACGGATATGTATTTTACAACACAGCAAATTTTCCAAAAGGCCTCTATGTGTTGGATCTATATCCCCGCGCAAGCCTATCAGAAATCCAGGACGTAATAGCCCGTAAAACAAAGGATATACAAATATTGAGTTTTATTTTCACTCAATTGCTGTGCTGCTAGGCTTTTCATTTTTATATGATTTCCAATGGGTTTCACATTACATTACAACAGCCAACCACACTTAAAATTGTAATACTTTAGTAATAGTTTCATAGTGTTTTCTTTATACAACCGCCATCAGATACCTATATTGGAGGAAATTTAAAAATGCAAAACATACCTTAGTGCGTGGCCGGCCCCTTCCCTTCTTTACTGGCACATCCTCCACAGGATCATCACTTTTAGTCTTTTTCACTGCATTACTAGTCTTTGCTACACTCAGCTTGTCCTTAGAAGCCTTGATGTCCTTAATCGCCTCACTGAGTTTCATGTCATCCTCACTATCACTCTTCAATTTAGCGGCCTTTGCCTTCTGACCACATTTAGGCAGTGTTTTAGACACAACCTTTAAAGGCAAATCATCATCGCTCGAGGAATCCGATGAACATTTGCTGCAAGACTCTGAACTGGAACTACTGTCAGACAGTTTAGTTTTCTTTTTCACTTTAGATTTTTGAGAGTCTGTAGCCTCAGAAGGTTTCGTCTTGACAGACGGCTTGGCGCTTCTTCTAGGCGAAACCTTCCGTGCAGGAATAGCAGCAATTTTGAGCCTCAGGCCAGTGTCACAAGATGTGACCGAGAAGTGGGGTTTAGAAGCAGAAGCCTGCTTAGCGCCTGAGCACTCAAATTCACTTCCTGATGATTCACTTGAACTGCTGTTCTGTAATGAAAAACACAAACAAGATTGATTTATCTGTAGCATTTCAAATAAATTGCCCACTCCTATATGAAAAGAAGAAATATAGACTTACCCTCTTATTCATAAAAATCTCTTCAAATTCATTAATTTTGTCCCTTTCTGTCATATATCTTCAGACATATTGATAAGCACGAAAGGGATGAAAAATACTAAACTTATCAGCTTGTTAAGTTATGAGACATTTATGAATAATGGGGTTATAATGCATACATTTGAAAATTCTTCATCATTTCAAATACAAGATGTCTAAGGATACCACATACATCTGTACTTAAAAAAAAGGTGGCAGCTACAGTGTAATTTTAATGTATGGAAAGTCAGTGTCACATTGTCTTGAATTTATCATCCTAAATAAGTTGAAAAGCTGATTGTGCGGCTTTGGCTTTAGCAAGTATGGATTCTGTTAAGGTGCGTTCAAACCAAAACAACAATCGCTGTTCTATCCCCCCTTCTACGAAATCAACCAATCACATTTTGTGTAACGATCAAATTTCGTAGAGTGGGGGTTAGAATAGCAAATGCTCTTTTGGTTTGAACGCACCTTTATGCAAATGCAATTAGAATATCTGCCATCAGCAGCCTAATTCACTTAGGATTCAAGTCAATGGTGTTAGCTAATGACAATAGTAACATTTTTTTCTTGTTCTTGATTAGGGGCTATGTTAGGCTCCCGACATAAGTATCACTACAACCATTGCTGATCTATAGTGAAAATGAGAATAACGGAAAGTATATTGTTTACAATTTTATCAAACACAAAGCTAAGATAACATACCTCTGAATCTGTATTTGAATCTGACTCGCCACTTGAATCATGGGTCTTTGGTACTTCAGTACCCATTTCTGTAAATAGAGCAAACAATTTTGTGATGTATGTTAAAATTATATTGTGGGCTGACAAGCAAAACTCACTATAAAAACTGTCACTACTCTTAGCAACCTCTTATGTCATGTATTGAATTAGAACTTAGATATATTATGATCTCTATTTCAAGTAGGTAATTGTTACTTAGTGAGTTTTGGTTGTCAACTGATGGTTTTGTCATGTGATGTGCAAGTTAGGTAATATATTATACCATAATCATTATAATCAAAGATATACATGATCATAGTTCTCATTTTATCAGAAAAATGGGACTGGGTCTAACCATTTTACACATACAACAAAACAATTTTCATTTCACATGTACATAATTATAAACTTAAGACCATATATTATACCATAACCCCTTGAATCTTGATCTAATTTTAAATCAAACTTGGGCCTGACACTGTAATTCTACAAGACATTGTACTGCATTAAGTGCAGGTTTTCAATAGTAAAAAACAAGACTGGGTGCCTGGCCTCACAAAACTGGTTGTAACAATAATAATACGTCATGTCAGTTAGCAATACATATTTCTGTTCATTCTAGTTGCTATTTAGCAATTTAGGCTGTATTGTTCTTTAATACTTACGGTCACATAGATCATGACATAGGAGGTACTCACTTCAAGGTTGGTCAAGATGTTTCCAAGTCCAACTGCATAAATTCCCGCATTATATCACTGGATACACAATAACAACATCGTCTCTGTAAAACAATGTCAAAATATCACCAAAATATTATGAGAATACGTTAATTTGGACGTAGTTTCCTATTGCACGAGCATGATTTTCTTGGTACAAAATTAGTCGAAATGACAGTTCCGACACTCGAAGGACCAGTTTCCTATCACATCACGACGTAACATTATACCATTCCTAAACTATGGATCAAACGCTATCACTTCAATCTGGACCAATCCATACATGATGATCGCTTTCTTTTTACGTTGCGATAATAATTAGGAGTAACGGTCTTTTAGGACATTGGCGCCAAATAAGTGCATACGTGTACATACATAACTGGAATAATAACGAAGAAAGCTGATTTAATCGTAAGAGAACATTTCATAGCACAAGTAAAAGACGTAATTACATACCTACCATATATTATCAGGAGTTTACTCCTGTAACGCAAAGATTAACGCAGTTGGTTCACTTGAGAGCACAACACTTGGCCTCCATGTTTACAAATCATTCAAATAAAATAAAATATATAGAAAGATGCCTAGGCAGGGTGAGAGAAAGCTAGAGAATTTCATAGCGTACTCTTTTTTACACACTTATTTTAACCGCGATAGAGAGAGATGGTTATAACAAGATCATCTGCTCATGAATTGCGCAAAATGGCGTCACTCTTGAAATGCATGGATGATGGATGCTACTTTGTATCATTGCTCCGTTTCTCTATTTTGTGTCTGCGTTCATATCTTAAATTAATGAGCTTAGGATGGAATTATGTCTTTACTGAAATAATTTCCAAAGATTTTGCAGCACTTAGAAGGGAAAAACTAGTATGCGAGAAATTTCAGTATGCATGTGTGTGTGAATAATGAACTCTATAGACATATAATAACATATGTACACATACAAGATATTGTCGGCCCGTTTCACGAAGTTACGTCCAAGTTACGTCTCTTGCAAATTATAATTTTAATCCTACAATACTTTCACAAATTAATTTAGTGTACAAAATAATGAGGGTTTTTGATACTTTTTCTGCCGCTATGGGGAGGTGAGATGGCAGCACTGAGCCGACCGTTAAACGAACTGTCAAAATAAATACGCGCATTTAATTTTCAACATATTTATAGGTTTATTTATTCTGAAAACCATTACTTTAGGCATATTGCTACCTAAAATAAATAAATAAAATATTTCCAAGTCAATACTCATGAAATTAACAAAGTTAAAGTAATTATTTTTAATACCAGTGACTTTGCGCGCCTGTTTTATAGCTCCGTCTTCAGTTCGATGACCGTGTAATAGTCGTAATCCATTACAAAATCAATTCTCTTCCAAATAAAATAGAATTTCAATATTTTAGGCCCAGGTGCCTATGAATAGTATGAATCTGACAGTTGTCGAGACCAGGTGCGTACGAAGCGCCGCCTGGTGGCAGAAAAATTATCGAAAACCCTCATTCCGTGGAAACCTACTCTTATATTATTTTTTTAATCTGCTACGCCGCAATCGTCGATTTACCGAATGGCATGGGGTTCCAAAAAATAATAAAAATATATACCACACCTGGAGAACGTGTAATCTTCAGATTGTTGAACATTGGTGAGCCATTCTCAAAAAGTTTATATATGGAGACCTTATTCGATATAGATAAAAATTGGTACACTGATAGAGTAAATGAGGCTGAGCAAGATCCACCACTATTTTAGTATGACTTAAAACGGGATATTTACCATGTAGGTTGAAATTATTGAGCACCCGATATCTCGTCACAGTTGCAAAAGCCATCTTCACGGTGTCACTGTACTAAATTTCAATTTACATGGTAAATATCCCGTTTTAAGTCATAATAATTATGTAAATGACCATGTTAGTTTAAAACTTATACATTCAGCACATATCCCAAAATGTTCCGGGAAGTGTGCACGTAATTTTCTGTTGTTGTTTTCAGATTTCTTTACATTTACAAAAAGGTACGCTTCATATACATATTAGGACATGTGGTGGATCTTGCATCGTTGACTCTACCAGTACCGGCCCACCAATTTTTGTCAACATCTAAGATGTCTAGGAGTAGGACCATGGGCTTTAGGAGGCTAAATGTATGGGAAAAATTCCTTCCATTTATAGCTTTTCTACCCGATATTCTTTTGGGTCTATTCAAGCTTTAGCAAGTACTTTGACCCTGTATACGGACCTTTTTAGGGTACTGGCATAATCAGCCTAGCCGTTTTTGAAAAACTACGGAACCCTTCACAGCACGGCCCGACATGCCCTTGGCTGTTTTTTTGTTTACCTATCTAATTGTATATGGTACCTTTTAATGCTTATTTTTGCTAGATATATAGCCATGAATGTAGGATTAATATGGATTTGACAACGTTATAATAATAGCAAGAACGAAAGGGATGGTCTTATGAAACTTTTCACTAGTGGAAGTGAAAAGGAACGATAATCGTCCGTCCTTATCACTGTGCCACTATTTTTTGTGTGTGTGTGCATTAGATGCTAAATGTAAGTGCCAGACAAATGCGTTGAATACGTCACTAAGTGCCACACACACAAGTATCTTCTTAGTAGTAAGTGACTATGTCTATCCCTCTTAGTGGCACACTATGTGCGGCCCCTGATAAGGACGGACGATTATCGTTCCTTTTCACTTCCACTAGTAAAAAGTTTCATAAGACCATCCCTTTCGTTCTTGCTATTATTATAACGTTGTCAAATCCATATTAATCCTACATTCATGGAAAATTGACATTTTTGATTTGACGCGTTCTCCAGGTGTATATAAGTTTCTTCACTGCGCCGGTAAACGTTAATTAATTATTTTCTGGTATTCCGGTTTTACATGTAACTGAAACAGCCTTTGTGACATACGTCACGTCAGTTATGTGTCAAAACTTTTAGGTTATATGAGTTATGTCTTGAAATAATTTTATCATAGCAAAGACCACAAAATATAACAAGTTATAAAATAAATATATATTTTATATCGCCGCTATGGCGCTAAATAGGCTTTTTGCCGGACTATCTATAACTCCCGCGGTCCTGGGGAGACGAACCATTTACACAGGAGTTGTGAACTTTGCAAGTAAACCTCGTTTAGACAAACCAAAACCTGGATTCGGCATAGCTTACAGGCGAATAGTACATTTTCCAGAAGAATATACCGTCAAGCCCTTAGAAGTAACCAATCTTGCAGGGAGAGACCCGGTATCAGGTAATCAAACATTCATTCAACTAACCATCATATAAATCATATTCACTATGATTTTAGTAAATCTTATTCATTATATTTTATGTGGAACAGTCCGAATGCGAGTCACTCACAGTCAATATTATTTGCATGTTCTTAATATAAATGAAATGAGGTAATTATTCACCTACAGGTCGTGTTGTGGCAAAGGGCATAGGAGGTGGCATCAAGCACAAATATCACTGGATTGCATGGATCAGGGATGGGCCCACGGAGGGCCCTCCACAAGAGGAGAAGGTGATACAGGTAACTTTGACCCTGTATTCCATTACTTAAGCTCAACTGCGGCAAATGCAACTATGTGGTAAATGTAACTAATTTAAATTCCTCTTATACAAGCAGGGATCCAGGACTTCGTTTAGGCAGGGCATTGATGATATGATAGTATTTTAGCACCTAAGCATACCTTGGTCCAGTGTCAGGGGGTGGCAAGCGCCCCCATTGCCCTCCCCCCTCCCTGGATCTGCGCCTGTCCTCTTAATCTATTGGGTTT
>JALPQI010027586.1:0-17214 GCA_025490895.1 Thaumatotibia leucotreta
ATTTTTTGTATACCTATTGGTAAAACATAGCTGAACAGTATTGTATGCGGATAATCCCACAGTGTCGTAACAGATGTGCTTACCATATAAAAAATCAACTGCGAAAGACTCTGGTTGTCACGGGAATCGAACCCGCATTCTCTGGATTGCCGGCCCAACTGTCTTCCAATTACACCAGACGACCTTCCGTGAATCACAGCTAATTAAGTCAATGGTATTCTGAAAATAATCACTAGCGACATCTGTAGGTACTTAATGTTTCGAAGATACTACAACCTTAAGCCACTCAAAGACGTGTGTCTACCACAATCGTCCACAAACTCGACAACTCTCCGTTGCGTTGAATTTGCTATAGAGGGCGCTGTAATCAATTCATGATTAGAAAATATCAATTTGTTTTCTATCAAATAAGCTTCACTTTAAAATAATTTAAAATATTTTCAAAAGCGGAACTCCACATACGTCACCAACAACCATTTGTGAAAACGCTTTTTATAATTAAACAGTAGTATTGTATGGTACCACCGCATCGATGTACCTACTTGTATTCTACAAATAAAGATTTTGATTTGATTTGACTACGAGAGCACAGCGCGGGCTTCCTAAACTATAATTTAACCCTTTAACGGACTCAAAAAAATCCTCTATTCGAGCCTCAACGCCATTATACATTTTTGTGTACTATTATTATAGTACACAAAATTCTGTAGGTACATCAAAAAAATACAAAAAGATAGTGCTATAGGGTGGTCGTTTTTGAGACCGGTGCCCTATAGTAGGTAAGTGCCTTGTAGTGAGTGGTTAATATAGAGTACATTGTGCATCAAGGGAGGTAAGTACGGAATTACTAACGAGAGTGTTAGAAGGCCGACGCCGTTAGGCGGAGGGCTTTTATGACTCGAGTTAGTATTCCGCTTACCGACCGTGATGTATACAATGTTTTTCATCACACTTGCCAACCAAACATAAGTTTGAAGACATAATATTATGAAATGAAGTACTGACATTTCTATTACTCCCTAGGGAATTTCACTTTTCTATTACTCCCGCTACGCACGCAAGCAATAGCGCGCTTAGACAGCAAGTGTGATGAAAAATCTATTGTATGTAAGTCTCTTACTTAAACTATAAATATATGTATATAATTATGAATATAACTATGAATATATCCTAGATTGACTTATGCACTGTATGTAATATTTTTTCGAACAAAGCCTACTTTCCACACATGTATCATAAATAATTTTGTTACCATTATTTACTGAGATTCATAGGATAAAAATAAAGTCTTACGAATTTTAATGCGAAGAAAATATTCAAATATAGCAACTGCTTCTGCTAAGTATATTGTCGCCATTACAATACTTCCCACGTGCAAACTCAAGCCGCAGCAAGACTTAAAAGTCATGGTTACTGAAACATAAAGAAGAAATATACGAAATAATATTTTTCACCACACTGCTCGTAAACACGCTGTTTGTCCTTCAATTTCAGAGCGCAAAACTGTGTTTTAATCTCTAGAGGTTGAAGTAAGTATTTTTTTTTTTAATCTTCTGGATAGACTAAAGCTGATTTGTTTATTTTTTGGAAGTTGAGGACTTGCAAATAAATACCTTCTAATTTGTTATGTTTGAGTTTTATTTCGCATGTTTCCTCGCTTTAATGTGGTGAAAAATGTTGTGTTTCACTCGGCAGCAAAGCTTATTCAACTCTCGTGCCTTGAAACCCTCGCATCGCTCAAGATTCCATTTTATGAACCACTCGCTCCGCTCGTGGTTCAAATTCTGGAATCTTTCGCTTGCTCGGGTTTCAATATTTGCACGAGAGTTAAACAATCACTTTGCTCCCTAGTAAAAGAAATAACTTTTAAAATAGTGTTTGAAAGGTCCACGGAAAGAACATGTCTAGTCAATTCAAATTACAGAAGGAAAAAACACCTTACGTTTAACAGAATAAGGTGTGAATATGCCATGATTTTTTAAGCACTGAACATGTTTTTTCCGTGGACCCTTCATTTTAAACATTCGTGTTATAATAGAGAGCTTTTCAGTCGAGTATTCATTGAAATGATAGTTATTTTTTAAATTGTTAAACAAGGGTGCAAAGTTGTATTTTACTCGCGAGTAAAAAGTAAAATAGAAACCCGAGCAAAATTATAGGTACTATAGTTGAACCACGGGCGAAGCGAGTGGTTCTAAAATAGAATATTGAGGGCAGTGAGAGTTTTAGCATAGGAGAAGTAAAATACCTTGGCACCCGCATACAATATTGAAAGAATTATCATTTAATCTATTAATCGCCTTTCCGAAAAGGAAAAGATGGCATTAGATGGATTTGAACGCCCGGCTGCGAAACGAATTGCCGTGCCATGCACTAAAGGTGCATTCAGACCAAACGAACATTCGCTATTCTAACCGATCGTTACACAAAACGTGATTGGTTGATTTGAGCGGGGGATAGAACAGCGAATGCTCTTTTGGTCTGAATGCATCTTTACATATGCGCGAAGGATGACGAAGAATAAAGATGCGAACGCTCCTTCTATCCCCCACTCTACGAAATTCGTTCGTTACACAAAATTCGTCGGAATTCGTTGATTTCGTAGAGTGGGGGATAGAATGAGCGTTCGCTCGTTTGGTCTAAATCCACCTTAATATATTAATAATTTCGAGTTGAATTATGAACAAAACTTAAATAGTCTTCAATAGTCCTTTATTTTTATGGGTAAATAGAATGAAAACATAACGTCCTTTAACAAATAGTTGATGTAGGTGAAGGTATAGATTTAGAGCAGATACTTATAGAACGTATTGCGAAAACACAAATCAAATTATTTATTAACTAAATATTTTGATTTGTACTTTTTATTTTTCTCCAGTAGTCACACTACTTAATACTATACAAAATTATAAATATTAGATGTCATATACCAAAGAAAAACGACCAAGATCACCTAATGTCCGAGGTGGGGATCGAACCCACGTACTCAGCTTTCGCGGCTGATGCCTGTACCCCTCGGCCACTCGGTCTTAGCAACCACCGGTCAAATTTCTCGGGTATATGCAATCCCTTACAAGGCTAGGCGCCTTTGACCATTCTCTAAGGCTCTAAGGGCAAGCAATAGGTACATGCCGATCTTGGTCGTTTTTCTTTGGTATATGACATCTAATATTTATAATTTAGCAGATACTTATAATTTTAGATTGTATTGTATTTATCACTGTAATATTCATTAAAAAATGTTAATATTCGCTACGCCCATCAGGGTTCATGTTTCACATGTAATAATTATGTTGTCAATGAGTGCAATTTAATAAATCAATAAATGATAAATGTACTTACATTCTTTCAAATAAATCTGCTGTGCAAGACTCTTGTAAACGTGTATATTTTAATAAAAAATAATTAAAAAACGAGAGTATGATGAAAATTAGAAATCTTTATCCAGCAATGACATGTGCATATTTATGCCAAACTTGTCATATATTTTTTAATCCGAGTGTATAACTAGTTAGTTCGAATCTATGATAAGTACGTAATTAATTTTATATGATTTCATATCTGTGATTACCTCCTACCGCCCAGAGGCCTAATAAAAGGTCCCCTCGAACAAATGAAATCCTATTCTATTTCCTACACTATTAATTCAGTACTATTATTTATTCATGATAAGTACGTATTTAATCTGTGATTAATGTGTTTTTTATTTCCTGTGGCTAAAATTATAGAAACTTTTTACGTATTAACTGTTCGCGTACCACCGCAAATTTCGAGGATTTGTCTTTGTCACTCCAACGAAAGGTGTCATTAAAATGACAGAATCAAATCCTAACCACCATAGACATATAAAATTGATAGACCGAGTCTATTTTATCTGTGGGTGACGCCGGCAATGCCTGTCAACGATCTTTGTTTGTGTATACTAGTGCACCTAAACCGCAAATAGTAAAAGTGATTAAAATAAAGCTTTTCATGTATATTTCTGTTCGATAAGTGCACGGAATGTGATAAAAGTGATGACTTGTGTGGTTCCAGGGTGTAAAAACCGCCAGGGCTACCTGAATGAACAAAATAAAGACATTACGTTTCACCGGCAATTTAGTTTTGACTTGAATTTTAAGATTTCGAACCTTATTAAGGTAAAAGTAACTGAAAATCTTATTCAATATTTGTTGTCGGATACATATGTGTAGTTTTGTGATTAAACCATTTGTATTTACATTCGTAATGTAATTATAAATAGTGGGATTCAAACATTTGTATCGCATAGTGTGGTACTTAAGAGACCGATCGTGATATCGATAAATGTATTGATAGTCAACTCAAAAATGAATCGATGTTTTTAATGTCCAACAGGTTTCCACTGGACACTGAACAAAGGCTATTATGGGTCAAAAATATCAAAAAGGCAGACGACTGGTACTCTAAAGAGTACTCAAAAATATGCTCCGCACAATTTTAAGCTGTTGTTTCAGGCAAGGGTACGCGCATAAATGATTACATTCTGACGTACTACCCATCATATTTGGTAATCATCCAATGTCATGTCAACCAGCAAGTAAATTAAGTTTAGTTTAATAATGACGCTCATGTGATACTTGTGTAGACTGATTAGTTTAATTATAAAGAAGCCATCATACCAAAATTGTTAGGTATGCTTTAAGGAATGATAAGTGCATAAAACATGTTATAATGAGAGTTTTCTGAAATCACCAGGGCGGGAGCAGGTCCAGAAACTTGTCTAAATTCTATGTTTATAGTTTCTGGTTTAAATATTTTGTATGAGTTAAAAAAAATACATAAAAAAATTTAAACTTTATTAAAAAAAAAAAAAAACATTTACTTAGTCTTTCTTTGGGGCTAGATAATTGTGTTTCTTAGCGGGACCTTACGGCTAAGTGGCGCCAACTAGTGGCATACGTTTTAGGAAACCCTCATTATGACATTTTAATTAAAGAAAATATTTCGTTAACTTTGTGATTTTATTTTTATCCTAAAATGTAGATTTTGAAATCACGATCGAAGAAGATCGTGATTTTGAGTAGGAAATAAGGTTTATTCCTACTGTATTCGCTACCTAATTTGGTAAAAATATTATTATTGACGATAAAAGTATACGATTGAAGACTGGACATCACTAATAGTAATGACATTTTATCTAGTCAGGTTGGTAGCATTGTTCAAGAAAATGGAGTCGTTGATGGAGTTCACGACCAAGTAGAGCTACTTTATTTGTCTCTTTTTCCTTATGGAATACGTCTTGAGATGGGGTGAAGGATGACAATATTTTGTTCATGTATGTCTTAATACACGGAATCTTCCGTATATTTTATCTGTGCTAACCACTAATTGGAGTTCGAGGCCAAAGAATATACGAAAATATTGCCACAACAATGAAATGTTCTTACAATAGTAAATCCTTATTTTCTAAAAACTGACGTTGAGATATGTTATTTATTGATAATTTTAATTCTTTAATTTATAGAAACAATATTATTTACTTATTTTCACGTAAATATAAGATATTTTAATAAAAACTTAATTATCCGCAATTATTAGTAACAAAGTTGGTATTGCGCTGGTATCACCCCAGGTGTTAATAACATTTGGTACAGCAATTTAACTACACATAATTAAAAGATAGGTATGGTTAAATTACTAAGCAGTATAAGTACTATACTATACTATTATTAAGCAGTTTTAACCCGCAATAAGGCAGCGGTGCCTTATTACGGGTTAAAATTATGGGAAAGAAATTTGGAAATGTAAAATGAAAGCATTTTTTGTATTTTATTTTTTATTTGTCTTCTTCATCACTAATCCTCCTGAGTCCTGGGTAAAAATCGAGTACACTCCCATAAAAGCCGAGAGGCCTTTATGACGCCCAAATAATTTGTAAAAGAAATGCTTAGTTACCTCAATAATAATAAAATGTAATGACTTGATGACATATAATGATGATATAAATGTAACACTAGACAAAACAATTCAGTGGTTAGAAATAAACAATTTAAAGGTTAATATTACTAAAACAAACTACATACAATTTCATACAGACCGTAGTAGACCGCTTAATTTAAATATTAACTACAATGGCGATCCTATAGATGAAGTTAAATGTACAAAATTTTTAGGAATAATGATTGATTGTCATCTTAAATGGAAGGAACATGTAGATAAAGTTTGTTCAAAAGTAAATAGTTTTGTGTATGCTTTAAGGCGAATCAGACAGACAGTTTCCTCAGAAGCTGCTTTAATGGCGTATCACGGCTATGTTACGTCAGCGGTACGATATGGATTAGTAATATGGGGTAACTCTACTCTAATAAACCAGGTATTCATTGCTCAGAAACACTGTATAAAAGCCATATTTAGAATAAAAAAGAGAGCTTCGTGTAAACCTTACTTCAAAAAACACAATATCCTCACACTTCCCTGTATATACATATCTGAAGTTTGCTTGTTTGTCCATAAGTATAAAAAAGAATTTACAGAAATACAACAAATGTGTACTCATAATATTAGAAATCAGTACACACATAAGCTCTATAAGCCAGCTGTTAAACTAGGATTAACATCAAAAAACTCGTACATAATGTGTATTGAGATATATAATAAGTTACCTGACGAGTTCAAAGAACAGGAGTTCAAAGTATTTAAAAAAAAAATGTTAGCATGGTTAAGTGAGCAGTGTTTTTATAGTGTCAGAGAATTTGTAACTAGATAATTTGTAGGTATGCATGTTAGACTAAGTTAGATTAAATTAATTTTGTACGCCGATGTAAGGCACAATGTGGTGCATCTGTAAATAGCTTTAAGATCCACTGTAACCCACTATTGACAAAATATAATATTTCATTTCATTTCATTTCATTTCATTTCATTTCATTTCATTTCTTAAAATATACCTCTTAGAGTATTATAACCAACTTTGTTCCAACAATAATGTGACAAACTCATTTAAAACCTTAAAATAAGCGACAGTAAGTTCAGGACTCAACACTGATGGTGTTATAAAGGACTCTCGGCTTTTATGGGAGTGTACTCGATTTTTACCCAGGACTCAGGAGGATAAGTGATGAAGAAGACAAATAAAAAATAAAATACAAAAAATGCTTTCATTTTACATTTCCAAATTTCTTTCCCATAAGTTTAACCCGTAATAAGGCACCCGTGCCTTATTACGGGATAAAACTGCTTAGTAATAGTATAGTATAGTACTTATACTGCTTAGTAATTTAACCATACCTACTGTCTTAACAAATATGATACGCTGGCGTATGTGTTCACTGGTAATTCAACTTCTTTTTAAAATAGGTTTTGAAACGTTGGCTCTTATCATTTTAAGTTATTTACAAGAAAATTTTGTCATATCAATGTTAGTTAAGAGAAAAGAAAAGTTTTTAGGTATTTACGTGTTTTTAAGAAAATCCTAGTTGTGACAGCCATATTAAACAAAAAGGCGTACAAACATTACACAGGCATATAATGTTTTTATTAGGAATTATTTTAAACAAATAAATTAAATAATAAAAAGGTTGTGGAAACCTGAAAACTTTATTTGACAATGACATAAGAGAATTTGACGGATTTGACAATAACGCATCTGTCGTAGTTTCGTTGGCCTCGAACTCCAATTACTAGATTAGAAATTTCATCATAATCATCATCATCATCAGCCTATGACAGTCCACTACAGGACGTAGGCCTCTCCTATTAACTGTGCGTATAGACGCATTAGGAGGCACATGCCCATAATCGCCACGCTGGGCAAGCGGATTGGCGATCGCAGTAACGTGTCCACAACGATGACGCTGCTGCCCATCATCAATATTTTATCAAATAATGGTCAGTGACACTTCAATCCCTTAGTCGACTCTTACGACATCCGCAGGAGGAGTTGGGGTGGTGGCAAATGTATTATTATTATTACTGCCGTCACCACACGGCAATTCACGAAATTTGCAAATACCGAATTTAGCGGTAGGGCCGCAAAACGCGATCTTCTCTTTCTTTTTTAGGGTTCCGTATTAAACAAGGAACCCGCATAGTTTCGCCATGTCGGTCTGTCCGCAGCATAGCTCAGTGGCCGTTAAGTACTAGAAAGCTGTAATTTGGCACATGTACAATGTATAGGTACCTACATATTAATCAAAATCATGCCGACAAAGTGGTAGAACAAAAACCTCCCCAACTGCAGTGTTATTCACCAAGGAAACCGCCTTGCCGTCAGCGCTGTGACAGCGCTGCGGCAGCGTCGAGCCTAAAAATGGTATTCACTAAATGTACTTTAAACGACACTAGTGCTCGACGACGAATGCGGCGTGAGCTGGAACTACACTGCGTCGAGAGTTTGACGTTTAATGTATGAACTTCGTATTCTCTAACGAAAAACAGCGACGAACTCGCCCGCAACCTCACTCACAGCCTCGATTCCTAATGTCAAATAAGACAGCTAGGATTTTAGACAAGGCTGTCTCGACATCGAGCTCGTTGACGAACGCAGCGTCGAATGTGTGAATAAGAGAATAGCATAGCTGGTGAAGTGGGCATGTTTTATTTTATTTGCTCTAATCCTCTAGTGCGGGGTATCAATTAATAAGAACAAGGATCTTCAAAAGAAAGTTTTTTTTCTAAAGAAAATATAATTGGAGATAACCGCTCCAGAATAAAAACTACGGAACCCTATACTGAGCATGGCCCGACATGCTCTTGGCCAGTTTTAATAAATGCAATGAGGCCAATGAGATTCATAGCAAAGAATATAATACTTATACCTATATTTATACATATAAGCACTGAAGATAAAATATCGAAATTCTGTTGTATTTCTCGACTGACGATTTAGTACACCAAACGAAGGAAACTCAGAGGAAAAAACTCGTGTATAAGCGAATTTTGTAGGGAATGGTGTTTTAAACGAAAAATTAAAAATAAGGACCTTTAAACCCCTCTGCCCCCGTTAGCTCCACCCCTAACCACCAGTACTTTTAGTATGTGGTTTAAAACGCTATTCGCTACAACTATGCCAAAATTCGCTTATGTACACGAGTTTTTTCCCCCGACAGGCAGCTTTTGGTCTTCGTTAGGTGGGCTAATTGCGATCTAAAAGACAAGGGGCGCAAGGTCTAATTTTAAATTCACTGACCCGTCCTAAAATTACTACAAAGATTGCCGATAAGTAAAAAAATAAGGGATGAATCTCTTGAAATTCGTTCCTTAAGAGAATTAAAATGGTGTAAACTGAATACGTCCCACTTCTTCGCTTATGAATTGACAAAGTGGGGTGTTTCTACTAAACCGCTCATAGTTATTTACGAAAACATAGTATATCATCATCATCATATCAGCCGAAAGACGTCCACTGCTGAACATAGGCCTCCCCCAAAGATTGCCACAATGACCGGTCCTGCGTCACCCGCATCCAGCGGACTCCTGCGACCTTCACCAGGTCATCAGTCCACCTTGTGGGTGGCCTACCCACGCTACGCCTTCCGGTACGTGGCTGCCACTCAAGAATCTTCCCGCCCCAACGGCCATCGGTTCTACGCGCAATGTATAATAATAGTATATGACGTACTATATTTTTGGAAATAATCACTACGTACGGTGTTCGAAAAAATCCAAATGTAAAATGGTTTAAGCCACAAATCATACAATACATTGCATAAGGAGTTAGTTAATAATTACATATTTCATTTAATGTAACTTTATTAAAAACAACAATAGGAACAACTAGCTTAAAAACAGACTATTTTATGCTAAAATCAGTTAAACTATTCTAGTCTTCTATTTTTGCCACATTGGAGTTCGAGACAGCGAAATGATCTGGATGTTCTGAAAAAAAAAAAGAGAATTAAATTAAATCGTCCTACAATTTCGAGGAGGTTGTGTAATGTGAAACATGTTTTTTTATCAACATTTTTTTACTATTTGAACAAATATTATTTAATACAATACTCCGGACTCCGGCCTCACTAACAATCAGCGTTGCGGAGTGTGCCCAGGGTTACCGCGAACAACGAAATTCGTAAATTTCGAGGATTTGTTTATCTCACTCTAAAGGGCACCATTCATGGCACGATAAATCGCTTCGATTGATTGGACGAAAATCGTGGCGATCGATCGGTTTAAAATTGCCAAACATATACGAAGCAATTGATCGTTACGATCGCGCCATACACGAAGCAATAGATCGCTACGACGATCTATCATTTATCGGATAACGATCTCCTTTTTTTACCTATGTGGCGTTATATTTGATCCAGCTTCGACTAAAGAAAAAGAAAAAAAAAACAGCGTCAAGAATGAGACTAAAATCGAATCGTTGATCGCAAAGTACCATACAAAATCGATCCATCGTTACGATATTCATGATTGCATGGATTTTTATTGCGATTTCCGATATCGTTTTCGATCAAGTAAATCGTTAGCGATATTGAAATACATTATCGATTGGTCGTTTCAATCGGTTTGTAACGATGGATCGCACAGATGAATGGAGTCGCACGCGATGCGCCAAGCGATGTGGACGCATCGATGAGTGATTAAATATATATTATTTACGATAGTAGTGCGGCCTCGCCGCTGCTTACGAATCGACGCGATGAGTGCTTCTAATCCGAGTCAACCCATCGTGAACGACTTCCTCGCTTTCCTGCAGCAGAAGGAGAAGGTGCTGCGGGAGGGAGGGATGGATGCGGTAACCGCTGTCGAGTTTAGTACGCGAGCCTCGAGTTTTACCGTCGAAGACATCTGCGAAGCGAAGCAGGTGTTGTGCCAATCCCTTGGGGTTGTTGGCACGTATGTACCTCATCGGAAAGGGGACGAAACTGGAAGGAAGACCCTTATGGACATCAACAGAATCCTTAAGGAGAACCAGGAGCGCATTCCGGAGTTTGTGGCGAAGGATTCCTCTATCCTTTCCGTACAAATCCCTGATAATATCGACGTATGCTGCTTGTTTAAGGATATCGTGGCCCTAAAAACGAGTTTAGCTGAGATCATCTTGAAGTTTGAAGTCGCCCAAGTAACTATTGCCGAGTTACGTGACGAAGTAAATAGTCTGCGGAATGTCCCGACTCGGTCGACGGCGTCAAATTTCAGGAGCGGTGACCGGCCGGCTATAAATGCTGAGTCTGTCAGTTTGCCTGTTGCTGACACAGTACCACGTGCCGCACTCGCCGCTGCGCCGCCCGCGCGCCCCCCGCGCGTGCCGCCGCCTCCTGTTTCAAGTTTACGTCACCGTGCCTACGCTGACGTCGCCGGTAGGCCCGTCGCAGCCCACCGAGCCTCATTGCCTTCTGAGGGAAGTGCAGTACGGGTTGCGATTAAGGAAATGTCCAACCGCACCAGTGTGGATAAGGAGGGATTCACACTGGTGGAAAAGAAGAGCAAGGCGCGCAGGGCGCCTCGGAAAACTTTATGTGGCACCGCCGAGCCAGTTAATTCCGGCTTGCGGGTCGCAACACCGTGTAAAGCGCTCTATGTTTCGCGCCTGCATTACTCCGCTGTGCCCGATGATGTGGTGGAGTATGTTCGCCGGAAGACTGGCTTCGCGCTGAGGGTGCAGCAGCTGCGGTCGCGCCACTACGTGCACTTCAGCTCGTTTGTGGTGCGCGTGCCGCGCCCGCTGCAGGACACCATCGCGAGTGCCGACTTCTGGCCGAAGGGCGTCGTGTTTCGGCAGTTCAGGGGCAATCTGCCGAATCCTACGTCAGATCAGACAACGCAACGGAGCCACGTCGTTACGTCGTCACCCAAATTGAAATAGTTTTTAAGTACCTATTTGTTTTGTAATTTTTTAGTTCACAGTGATTTGGTTTTTACTGTTATGCTGTGAAACTTATTGGAAAATAAAATAAAATAAAATAAATAAATAATGAATCTTACCATGTTTGGGCCCCTTAATGACGCCTTCGTTTGAGTGACAGAGAAAAATCCTCGAAATTTACGAATTTCGATTTTCGCGGTAGTAGGCTAGCTTCCCTACCATGAACTGCCGCTACGTTTATTAACTACTTTTCAATTTCAGTTTATTTATTCACTTATACACCGTGCTTTTTTTGAATTCCATTAAATTTAACAGGCTGCTTAGTACGTTACTTGGAGGCCTTGGAGCTACCTGGTATATTGCTTTTAGTCGAATTCGAAAAAAAACATTTTTTTTCTTTCTCATACATAATAAATGAAATGAAAATGAAATAAATGTTTATTCAGACACAAATCTTAGAACTAGATCACAACTTCCGCCAAACCAGAGTATGGTTTGTTGGCAGACGAGGCTCCAAATGACATTAGGTAAAAAGTTCTAATAAATTCGTCGTTACTATTATTAAATTTACTTTAACAAACATGAATAATTCCAACACTCATACACATTAGGGTGGATCGATTTTTTTTATTTTAGGAAATTCATAAAATAATCTTTATAGATCGATACTTCGTGGCTAGAGAAACAAAAAATATTACGATCATTTTTGTATTTACTTTTATTTTGTACTTCGTTTATAGGCCCAAAAATCGACTCTATTTTTAAGGTTTTTTTTAAGAAAAGTCAGTAGTTCGTGGATATTATCGGTTTTATTTTTATGTAGAAACAAAATAACATTATTTGCCATAAATTTAGAAGTTGCACAATTTAATTTTATGAAAATTATAACCAGTATCGACAAAAACTGGTTTCCAACTTTGAGGCTCTTGGGGCAGTATTTGTCAAATGAATATCAGAAAAAGGTATATTGTTAATGAATGTTACTTTTTACGACTATAATTCTATTGGCCCGCGGTTCCAAAAATCCGAAAAAAATTTTTTTTTCATACTTCAATGTATGGACCAAAGTTTTTTTTCAGGATTTTCTGAAAGGGCCGCGTAAACGAATAACCTGTCTAAAAAGTAACTTTTTCAACAATATATCTTTTTCCGATAATCATTCGGGAAGTACTGCCCCAAGAGCCTCAAAGTTGAAAATTATTTTTTGGAGATACTGCGAACAATTTTCATATAATTAAATCACACAAACCTTAAATTTATGAAAAACAATCTTATTTTGTTTATCCATAAAATTAAAACAGAAAATATCCTTGCTCATCCGAGTTTTCTTAAAAAATCCTTAAAAATAAGGCCGATCTTCAGGCTTCTATATGGGGTCCATAATGATAAAATATCCAAAAATTGTCATAACATTTTTTGTTTTTCTAGCCGCATAGTATCGATTCGTAAAGATTATTTTATGATTACCCGAAAATAAAAAAATCGATCCACCCTAATACACATACTTAAGTGTAGTGTTTGTACGAAAAGAACATAATTATAAGCAGGTATACGCACGAGAACGCGCGCGCATGCATATGGAAGCATAGTTCGTGAAATATAAATTGGTAACCTCACTTCTACTCCGAAAAATCCTCATCATTACGTATCACTTTTTTTTGCTTTTACGCAGGCTCAAGGTCTAGGGCGGTCTTTAGAATACGAAAATTCCTTGGGATATGTTTTATTTTTTTATTTACGTACATTAATGGTATTTTGAGGCATTTTTAGCGTAAAATTTTGAATTTAGTATTTTTTTATCCTACTTGTATCAAAGCGAGGACGCTAATTTTTTTGTCAGTAAATGCTTTATTTATAGTAACACTTTTACAAAAAGAAACTAGTTAAAAAACCCAAAACTTTTTTTTTATTAATAAATTTCTTCATTCCAGAATTTCTCAAAAATTTTTTTTCAAAAATTCATAACTCGAAAACTACAAGAAATCGGCTAAAATACATGGGGTATATTCTGATAGCTCATGACGTGAGGAATCTAAAAAAAATTTTTTGACGTCAAGGTTTGGACCACCCTGTATATGCTACTCTATAGTGTTTTTAAATTTATCTAATAGTACGCTGCTTACTTTCTTTTTAAATGATTGCTTTGTTACACAAGTACTCTTCAAGTCTGATGGTAAATCATTAAATATTTTAGGTACCATATATTTTCTACATCTTTGCCCAAAGTAGTTCGTAAAACAAGGTAAAAGTAGCTTATCATTATCTCTATTTCTTAATAACCTTTGATTAGATACAGGTTTTTTAAACTCATTATTACAAAATTGATCCATGGCCACTAATAACAATACTCGTTCATGAACAGGCAATATTTTACATTCCATAAAAAGTTGATCATAAGTGCTATTTTTACATTTAGTTTTTATCTTGTCATCCACCAATAATTTCATGAATCTTATTTGTAGGGCTTTTATCTTATCTAGGTATGTTTTGAACGTCCGACCATAGCTCGCCAGTCCATATGACAATAGCGAGTCCACTAGCGCATAGTATACTGTATACAAAGTGGCCCTATTTAAGACTGAATGAAATGGTAAGTGTGAGAGAACCTTAAGAATAAGATCTCAGGTGACTGACGGCACATGTCAAAATAAGTTTCATTAGGATGTAATAAAGGTTGCAATACACTTGTTCAGTCATTAAACTTATTTTTTTAATAACTCAATAACAGTAAGAGTTAAGATAAGAGTTTCTTAGACAAATTGATTATTTTTGACCTAAATAAGCTTCCCTTTAATTTGACGGAAATCAATAAAAACACGGTGTATAAGTTTACAGTTACATCCAATGCGCAATTCTGAAAATATCACAATGGGGGAGGGAGGGGTCCAAAATAGGTCAAAATCGTATGACGTGATTAATGGACAAGCCCTCACGAATGGTATAACGTGCAGTCGGGTAATTTCGAAAGTCGTCTAATTCAGAAAGTCACGTAAAAATCACCATGATTTCAATTATATCAATATTCCCCTTCCGAAATTATCCAAGTACATCTGACGTGAGCGTGGGAAGGGCCCCCACAAGATGGAGCGACGACCTGGTAAAGGTTGCGGGTGTCCAATGGATGCGGACAGCTCACGACCGATCTTTGTGGAACTCTCTGGGGGAGGCCTATGTCCAGCAGTGGATCGATTGGCTGATGATGATGATGATGATCTGACGTTCGGAGTTGGGTCAACATTCTTTTCGTTGTCTTGTTTCATACCACTGTCACGCTTTTAGTTACTGTTTCGACTCAGTATATAAAAAAAAACTGTGCACTTGTATTTCTTTTTCACGCTAGATTTTAATCCCTACATCAAAAATAAGAAACAAAACATCATCTAGTAGGTACAAAAATCTCAACTGTGTCACGTTTTTTAGGGACACAAAATAAGACAACGAAAAGAAGTTATCCGGCTGTACCTTATACCATTCGTCAGGGCTTGTCCAGTCAAGGGCATAAATATGTATACACTTTTTTATCTTATGCCTTAAAAATAAGGTGCAAAGGTGCAAAAGTGTGTGATCAAAGTGCTCATTCTATCCCCCCCTCTACGAAATCAACGAATTTCGACGAATTACGTTTTGTGTAACGAACGAATTTTGTAGAGTGGGGATTGAATGAACATTCGCTCGTTTGGTGTAAATCCACCTTTACAATACAAATCAAATCAAAATCTAGTTATAGAATGTTGTGCAATAGAATTAAGTTCCAATATAATTGTAATCACTCTATATAGAGCAGACCGTGAGATCGAAACGTTTTTCCATGTACTAGAACAAATTTTATATAAGCTAAAACTAAAACACCAAAAACATATAATCATCACAGGAGATTTTAACATAAATAAATTTGGCCACTCAAACAATTATAAAAAACTCATAGATATGATGCTTGAATATGACCTTCATCAAATTGTAAATGAACCCACAAGAGAAACTTGCACTAGTTCAACTTGCATAGACCTTTTATTTACCAATAACAAAAAATACACAATAACAGTTGAAGAAAAAGGAATATCTGATCATAAAAGTCTGCACTACGAATTTAAAGAAAACAATCCATAAAAATACTTATAAATATAAAAATACTTATAAATATATTTACAAAAGAAGTTTCAATAATTATAATATTATGATGTTCAAAAATGCGTTAAGTAAAATTGATTGGAATAAGCAAAACATATATTATAATAACATAAATAATAACTATAACACATTTGAAAACAAGCTGCAAGAATTACTAAACAAATATATACCATGCAAACGTATTAGACAAAAAGAAAAAAAAAGTAAAAGTTGGCTAACTAAAGGCATAAAAAAATCATGCCAACACAAAAGATTGCTTAAAATATTAGTGAATCAAACTAACGACACAGTTATTACAGAACACTATAAGCAATATACAAAAATATTAAGAAAATGTTTGAAAGCAGCCAAACGAATATATTATATAAACGGTATGAATTTTTCTAAAAATAAAACGAAAAAAATGTGGTGTGCCATAAGACAAATAACGCGGAAAGAGTCATCAAACACAAAATTACAAAATATGCAATTAAAAATATCAAATGCGGTTATAAATTGCCCACAACAGATTGCTGACCACTTTAATAATTTTTTTGCAACAATAAGCAATCAGTCACAAACCATTCCCTCTATAGGTTCGGCTAGCCAAACTCCTGCTATTAACTCCATGTATCTACATCCTGTCACTGAGAAAGAAATACATAAAATCATTAAAAAAATGCCGAATAAGTTCAGTTGCGGAATAGACGAAATACCCCTTGTATTAATCAAATCGTGCGCAGATGAACTCACCCCTCCAATAACAAACTTGATAAACCAATCCTTCCGTGAAGGTTGCTTCCCTGAAAAACTAAAAATAGCAAAAATCAGACCAGTTTATAAAAAAACTGGTAAAAAAGATGATCCTGATCAGTATAGATCCATCGCTTTACTTCCCACGATATCAAAAATATTCGAAAAATGTATAACAACTCGTATCAACGACTACTTAATAAAATTCCAACTCTTAGATAAAAATCAGTTCGGCTTCCAAAAAAATAGTTCAACAACCCTTCCAGTATACAATTACGTACCAACTATACTAGAACATATCAGAGAAAAATCTTACGGAGTTGGGTTATTACTATATATGTCTAAAGCATATGATCGGGTTTCACATCCTGTACTTTTACAGAAATTATACAAGTTAGGTATCCGTGGTCCAGTTTTTGCCTGGCTTAAATCTTATTTACATGACAGAAAACAATATGTGCAGATTGATCATTATGACAAAGAATTAAAGAAGTTACAGTTACATTCAAATTCACCCCTAAAATTGTAAATAATTCAATCCCCCAAGGAAGTGTGCTCGGATGTGTGCTTTTTTTGATATA
>JALPQI010027587.1:0-19437 GCA_025490895.1 Thaumatotibia leucotreta
ACTAAAACACAATATAGTTTGCACATTCCAACTATGTAAAAAAAATCTTATTGTTACTAGTTAAAAGTATACTTAAGACACTCGAGCTTCATCATCATCATCGGGTTTTTTCAGTCCACTGCTAGAAATAGGCCTCTACATAATATTATGGACGCGATCGGAGGTAAATGCCCATAATCGCCACGGTGGGCATGCGGGTTGGCAATCGCAGTAATGTGTCCACTATGATGACCCTGTTACCCATCAATATTCAGTAACTAAATAGTCACACTTCAATCCCTTAGACGACTCTTACGACAAGACAAAATGTATTCTTACCGCCGTCACCACACATCTAAACTTTTATATTTTAGTTTATATTAGTGTAATAATATATTAACATGCCTATAGTTATTTAATTATTGTACTGCTAATTCATTGCTTTTTTTTTGTGGAACGTGTTATTTTTTTTTCTTTTATGTTTAACATGCGTATAGTTATTTAATGTACCTACTGCAAATTCATTGCTATTTTTTTTTGTGAAACGTGTTATTTTTATTTTTTAATTTATGTTTTAATATTCGTTTTATTGACATTATTTTTGTATAAGTATAATTAGTATCGTATAGACGTTTTGGTATGGCACTGTAAGTTTATATTGAAATAAATGATTTGAATTGAATTGAATTAACCTAAGGAAGGAAATTAATAGCCTATATTGATTCCACTGATATCGGTAACTAGGTAAACTACGTAGTTGGTTACTAAATTCTGTTCTTACCATAATATAATTTTTATTTTATTTTATTTGTTTAAGAGACATAGGTACACGGTACACAGCTTGACGCCAATACATTGTATGACAAGGTATAGTAAAAATGATGATGAATATTTGATGACATACTGAGATAATCTTTAGTATTAGTGGTTTTTTAATTACTTACCTATCTAATTATCTATCACTATAACTATATGACACTAGTGGGAGAGTTCAAGAAGGCAATTTCCCACAGTATGTCAAGGCACATACAAGTAATTAGTTACAGATGTTCTCTTCTTGCCTTTCGTAAGATTTTCTCTAGAAAGTCCTAGTACGCCTAATTTTCCTGGAATCGAAACGAAACCTGTTTAACAACATGGTAATCGCCTAGATCCGCCCTAAAAACTTTCAATTCCAGTTTTGATTTTAGCGCCATCTATACGCAACATGCTAAAACGTTTACAGAGACCTTCCACGTGCTGAGATTGCTGAGAATGAACAGAAGATTGTATAACAATTACAGACAGGACACTTTCATGTAGAAGTTGCAATACGAATTTTATTAAAATGCTGTTTAGTACCTATTTCTTTCGTAGTCGATAGTCGTTGTCTGCAGTAACGGCAGTAAGAATACATTTGTCACCACCCCAACTCCTCCTGCGGGTGTCGTAAGAGTCGACAAAGGGATTGAAGTGTCACTGACCGTTATTTGATAAAATATTGATGATAGGCAGCAGCGTCATCATAGTAGACACTTTACTGCGATCCCCAATCCGCTTGCCCAGCGTGGAGATTATGGGCATTTACGTCCTAATGCGTCTACTTATACGCATAGTTAATAGGAGAGGCCTACGTCCAGCCAAGTGGACTATCATAGGCTGATGATGTGTGATGATGATGTGAGTCGTTGTCTAATGTAAGTGGTCTGGTGAGGAAAGGTATCTTCAAGTTGCGACAAAAAAAAAACAAAAGGAATTTACGTAATAAACTTTATTTACAAATTATCTCCTTATTTATAAATACATTTGTAGCAGACATATAAAATATCGTAAGTACATATGTGTATTTCTGTTAGTTTCGTGAAATATGTATTTGTCATTATTTATTACGTTTATAATCGGTGGAATATAATATAAGTACATATTAAAATATGTGTATATCTCTACCTAGAGTGTCCTAGACATATTTTTTGGAATCTGGTAATAAAAGTTTCTTGAATCTATTGCACCATGTTTTCTTTAATTAAACTTACACCTACATTACGTTTGTCTCTTCTATCCCAACTAAATTCTTAATTAGGGCTTTATTGCGTGTATTTCGACATAATAGTTCTTTGTAAAATATATTGACAAAACTGGAATAATCTAAGTTAAAAAGCCCATAATTATCCTGTTTACTGTTTACAGGAACAGAAATGTCAAAATAACTAGTACCTAGGTAAATCTATATAAAGGTATACTATATATTCGTCGGCTTACAAGCAAAAATCACTATAAAAACTGTCACTATCCCTACTCTTAGCAACCTCGTATGTCATTATCGAATCAAAAGTAAGATACGAGCTTTATTTCAAGGAGATATTTTGTTACTTAGTGAGTTTTGCTTGATAACCGACGATATGTCTATTATGTCTACAAAGTGTTTTACTACTACCTACAGTACCTACCTACATAATTATAATGTTGTATGGTGACATGTGTTTACAACCTCATTGACATCCTATAAATTTGAATTTATTCGTCTCTTTTAATGTCATAATTTGACTAATAGTATTGTAATCAAATGATTGTTTGATATCTGTTGTCACACGCCAACACGGAGTCCTATGTTAATACAATTTCATGAAAATGTATACAATCACGATAAGTCTTTTGTATTATAAAACATTTTAGAAAAGAATCACAGCAAATGTAACAACAATTTATAAATTATATACTATCATTTATTGTTATTAAACTTAGGGAAGAGCGGGGCGTTCCAAGTTTCCAACACAGGCTCCGTAGCCTAAAGGAAGGCCCCAGATATTGTAAACTTTAAAATTTATTTGTTAATAATAATAAAAAAAATTTTATTTTTTTATTTTGATTTATACTATTTGGCTTTCATTAAATCATGCGCCACGCTCGCAAGTCGCTTGGCGTGAACGCGGGCTCAGTGCTTGATAATGGCGACCTCTCCGAAACATGTCACGCATAGTGACTAAATACACGTCAGTTTAATTGTTTCATTATATTTATACTTATTATGTCTCACGAAAGTTTAAATTCAATTGTCATTAATTTTCAAGATTATATACATTTTCATTAAATTGGATTAACATAGGAAAGGTAATAGTAATAGGTATAATTGATAATGACAAGTCGTGTATTTTAGGCTCACGATTCTCGAATCCTTACGTCATTTGTACAGTCAAGTTCATACATTGATTATATAATGTATACAACTGTGAGTCTTATTCCAATACAGTAACAATATGAACTCAACTCTACTATCCCGTAAAAATGTCCTATGACAAATAAATCGACGTTATAAGCAGTTTGTATTGTATTGTAAATGTATATTTGTATTGTAAGTTTATCGTTCAATCATGCGTAGACGCAGCGGCCCCTCCGGCGCGTACATGAAGGTGACTGCGTAGTCTAGGGGCTCGTGGTGGTATTCTAGCCGGTATCGACGGATCAACTGTAAGCAAAGATCAATGTTAAAAGCTTAAACATTTAAATTTATTGAAGGCAGTGAATATTTCGGAGGAATTGAACCGTCTATAGTCGCCTTTTATATACTTTCCCCTTTTTGTCATTTTTCTTTAGTAGTGTTTTTTACAAGTAAAAATACACAAATTTACAAGTGATAATAAAACTTTTTATGGGTATGTGGATCACTAATCACTTCACCATGTTAAAGAGAAGGTCTCGCTAGTTATAAGTGTTATAATATAACCAAGTTATAATCATAATAGTGAATGCAATAAATATACGAAAAAATTGAGCAAAACTGACTGTTTTCGAAATCAAGGACAACAATTTTGTATTAGTATCTCTCTACTTTAATTTATATTAGTATCCAAGTAAGTAGCTAATTCATTGCTGTTATCAGTGAACCGCCCCCCCACCCACAAGGCAAATTCTTGCGCCAAACTCGATATGAGAGCCAAGATGGATGCAGCCAATAGCCCTCCTGCCCATTTTTAAGATCAACTAGGGCAACGAAAACTGTACCTAGTAGTTCGTATTCGTAGTCCGTATAGTGACCTTAGCCAGCAACACTTGTATCTCAAAATCAGTAACTCTAAAGCAGATTCCCGGTTCAGATCTGTCGGAGAACGACTTAAACGATTCCAGGTGCCCGCACTCCAGTCGACTTTGAACTTGAAGATACAATACAAAACTCTTGATTGCACACCTCACACGTAATGAAAAAATAAAATAAAAAGTACACAATACAAAAGAAATACAAAAAATAGAGGTCACAAAAGGCGGCCTTGTCGCTAAAAAGCGATCTCTTCCAGGCATCCTTTGGATACCTAGAGGAGACACAATTTCTAAGTTTGGTAGTAGGTGGTGCAGAAAAAGGAAAATATTTAGTTGAAAAATCAACTAAATATATTCCTTTTTAGGGCAAGCAATATTAAACCTAGTAGTGCGTAGTTACCTTAGCTAACAGCACTTGTATCTCCAAGTCAACGCGAACGGGTACATTCAACCAATGGGAACATTTGGAACCCTATGCCACTCGGGAACCATGCGAAGTAACGTTATCAATTAAATTGTAAGACATTTCAAACTAGTTTTCATTTTGACATTGTTCTAGAGTGGCCTAGACTAGAGTTCCCATTGGTTAGGTATACAGACCCTTGCCCTTTTACCAGCTTTTAAGATCAACTAGGGTGAGGAATACTAGTAGTCCGTTATTACCTTAGCCAGTAGCACTTGTATCTCCAAGTCAGCGAACCGCCTCCCGAGGCAGATTCTCGCTCCGAAGCCATATGGAAGTGACGCGAACGGGTGGAGTCTCTCGCCCTCTAGCCAGCGTTCCGGCCTGAACTCCAGCGGGTTTGACACGAACTGCTCCATATTGCCGGTCACTATGGTGGGGAATACCACTTGAACCTGAAAGAGAGGTTTGATGTTAGCTAAATTATTCGTGGTTTTTATAAATATCAGTCATAAGTCGTAATAATATTAAGTGGAATTATTAAACTATGGGGACTGCTGTTTGTATATCTCTTGGGGCCTGTAGTCCATTATTCTGCTCAAAGTTTAATCTGTCTGCCACATGGACCATAGAGTTTGTGATCACAATTATGCGATGACATAATAATCAGAATACCTACCCCTTTAGGAATATGGTATCCGCAAATCACGTCGTCTTCTTGCAGAGTACGTCCGTTTCCGATAACTGTAGAATACATCCTGAAAAAAAACATTAACAACAGTAAGTAATTCGTTTCCAAGTTAATTCGAAATAGAGAGAGTAATTCAAAAATGCATGATTTTCACCATTATCTGTTTCCCAGAAGCGAGGCGATTTAGATATGACGGTCTTTACAAAAATCGCAAATATGTAGGTAATACTATTACATCAGTTATTAAAAACGCCTGCGTAAATACTTCGCTATACTGTTGCAATGTCAATTTGCTTAAAGGAAAAGGCGTTTAATCTTAGTGCTAGTTGAAAGTTTAAAATTTAATTAAAAGATATTTCTATGTTAGTACTATACTGAAAGTTCATCGTAATGGTTGGTAGATAGTCGTTCCTACCCGTTATGGGTAGTATAAGTATAGTTGGTAGATTTAGTCGGTAGCGGGTAGGAACGTCGTGCCTTTCCACCCTGTAAAACGTCTGTTAAATATTTTGCTTCATAAAATACCCCGTTTAGTTATAATTATATTCACGAGTTCATTACTTAGTCAATTTAAAAGTTTATATTAATATTCGACTTTACGAATTATCATCAGATCGAATCATCCGCATTCAGATGCATTTTTCAATCATAAATATCAATCAATCAACCTTTCGATCGTCACGAATTTCTAATATCACATGCAATCATCGCAGCAAACTTTGACTCGATTTGTCGATTTAATCTCGAATTTAAATTTGATTGGTTCTCAATTATAAAACTGGAGTTCGGTTTTGGACGCCAAGCTGAGCGGACGCATCCCAGTGTCCTCAAAACAATAGGCAACCGTCGCCAGATGTTTACTGTGCAACGCCGTCTACGAAAGTACGCGTACTTTAGCTAAAATCCGCGCGCTCTACTCGCGTTCTGTGCGACTTAGTGCTATTACCGCGAGAAGTGCTATTACTGCTAGTTGATAAGTGCAGACATTCGAGCCCTATCAAGTGATTAAAAAAATAGTGCTGTGCGCGAGCCAACCGCGGTGACAGAGAGCAGACGCAGACCGACGACTGCAAAGGACTATTGACTGCCGCCTTCACCTGCCCCACTGACAAACCCGGTGAGATCGTTCCTCTCTTCTAGCCTCTCATACGGTTCTAGACTTCCCAAACTATCTAGATTGATGATAGCTACCCTAGTCATAACCTGTGCCATCTATGTAGATTTCACGCCGCATGATACTCATTTAGAACTCGTAGGTAACTAGCCAATATCCTGATCTAGAGATTTATAAGAACGTAGGACACTGTCTAGGTTCTTATAAATTTCCGTAGACAAAGTTAAAACCCGTACTCAGAGCCCACTTTCTAGAGGGCCCTCATAACACGTTCGTATGCAACTAAATCTAACAGTTACTATCCAGTAAACATATAAACTATCGGTTAATACAAAAAAAATATGCATTTTTAAATTTACGTAATTAAAGATTAACTTCAAACACCAATAGCCTAGGCCAAAGCCATAGGCATTTATGATCAGTCAAGCCGACTCTTCAATAGTAGCACAACTATAGACATCAGAACCTTAAGTCAACGTAGGATAGGAAATACTCACTGAAGGCATCTACATTAATTGTAACATCTACATATAGGTACTAATTCATTTCTTTGCAGAAAACCACGTTTGAATTTTCAGAATGCTAATAAAACCCCGGAAATAGGACTTCACAAAACATAAATCTCGCTCGAAAGCAATTTAAAAAACAACAAGCCATCTGTGCAAGCCTTTCTAGAAATCGGTTCAACCTCTCTAAACAAAAGCTTGTGCAAGACAAAGATAAACTTTCTAATAACCAAAGAACAAGCAAAAACAGCAATAAATAAATATTGCACCAACATCCAAAATTCCCAAAAAAAAACGAACGGTGACCGCATGTTGCAATTACAATACAAACAACCCTGAGTCGACGTCCTTTGTTCCAATAGTTCCTGTGTCTAGACACATTGTTATAACGAACACGTGCTAGAATTGCTGGGTTAAAAGTGCTTTCGCAGTAATAAAACCGGTGGCCATTATCGGTATAGTAGGTACCACAGGGATAGATCAGTTTAAATTAAAGTACCTACCTCGATAAACGAACTTTGTAATTACCGCCACCTACTTAATAAAAACCAAAATCAAAAATAACGCGGCTGAAACCCAAGTGCTGCGCAATGGAGATATACCCGATTCCCAAAGACGGTAACTGCCTATACAGAGCCATAGCAGACCAACTAAATGCCGTACTAGATAAGAATATCGATCATGCAGAACTTCGACAAACGTTGGCTACTCATTTATACGCAGAAAAGGACAGCAATGATATACGACTAGCACTCTACGGTAGTGTCTCAGACCATTATAGAGCGTCCAACAATGTGTGGCCGCCAAGCGACGAACTTACAGAAGAATATATACTAAATCAGTTCAAAGACGGATTCTGGGCTGGCGAAGAAATTATACTAGCCACCACGAGTTATTTTATGGTCAACATTTACGTGCACTCTGACCAATGCCCACCCCTACACTACAAGGCTCCCATATACGAAGCTCACAAAATGGGTACCCTACACGTATTTTACAGCAACCACCACTACGACTCCGTCCGATTGAAGGGCCCCATATCGAATACCGAAAGCGTGACGTATACCACGCCAAGCGTAGCGGCAACTAAGATGCCCGCCACAACAGAAAACTTATTGCAAAGCTTACCGGAGCCCTACTCACTAACAAGCACCCAAGAAAGGTTCATCTCACTGAACAGCTCCGTCAACAGCCTGGAAAATGTCGACTCGACAGGGCTACGATTACTTAGAGACCCCTCCAAAGTCACGATCAGAGAATGCATAACGTGCGACTCGGTTTCCGTAGCTACTTGGAACGTGAGAGGATGCGCATCCCTCGAAGACAAGCTTAACATCGATCACGAGCTATCCACCCGCAATATCACAATAGCGGCGCTACAAGAAACCCATTTGTCAAGCGGAGAATTCACCTCAAACAACTACCGTTGGCTATTACAGGGAGGACCTCGCCCACGAGTGACACGGGGAGTGGCGATACTAATTCAGAAGAATACCCAGTACGAAATAAAAAGCACTAATCGAAAATATAATAACATCATAGCCACACACTTAAAAATCCAAATAAACGACCACGAAGCACCCATAGAATTATATATTATTAGCACGCATGTCCCCACGGGCACGGCTACTTGCCTAGCGAAAATTGGAATCCTACTACGGCAAGCTCCGAAAAGGGCAATCCCCATTATCCTAGGCGATTTCAACGCCCACATTGGAACGAAGGACGTCAACTCCATAACCAACCAGATTTCTAAAAGAAACTTGTTTCATAGCGACTCAAACTTCAACGGACACCTTCTGTTAAACCTTGTACAAGAACACAATCTATGTGTCAAGACGTCATGGGGCCGCCCATCGTGTAAAGTCACATGGCAATTAGGTAATCGATCGTCTCAGATTGACCACATACTTACCTCACTACAAAGACCTGTATTTTTCGATTACATACAAGGCACCTGCTCAAACCTAGTAAAAACAGACCACAAACTCGTTTGGGGAAAAATACGAAACTCCAGCTGGGCACAAAGCAAGTTCAACGAGCCGCGAAATACAGGACGCAATAAAAACAAGTTAAGAAAAGAAATATTTAACTACAAAAATGTCAATTACGAGGCCCTAATAGAAAGTACAGCGGTTGTAAAAGAGTTCCAAAAAGAAGTGCGACGTTTACTGAGCGACCAAATGCAACCGCAGAAAGGCCAAAAAGCTAATAAACCCCCTACCTGGAGTGAACTTAACGATATACTCAAACTAGCGACAAAAAAAATCCCGCCTAAATGCGTCGCACGCTCGCGAGAAAGCAGATTAGCCCTGGTTAGACTACAAAAAGCGTTATTTACCAAGAAAAGGTTCCCAGACACACGCAACATCGACTCTGAAATTAAAACAGCCCGTAAACAACTGAGCGCGTTACAAACTAGGGATTTTCACAATGAAAGTAAGCACTTCTTTCGACTCTTAAGCAAGGCGCCCCCGCCCATGAGGATGAAGTTTACCTACAAATATCTGAAAGGATTTAGAAGGGCCCCCGAGAACCGTACAACTTCTAACCGCTTTATCCCAATGACGAACTGGGTGACAGAACTGAAAAAAAGTGAAGGTGCATTAATTGACGTCATTGCATGCGACTTGGACCAACCGCCGAAAGGGGAGGGCCCCAACATGAAAACAGTGTCAAAAATCATTAGAAAAATGAAAAACGGCACCGTTCCAGGTACTGACCAGATCGCACCAGAGCTGTATAAGGCAGCGCCACGAGAGTTCGTAGCACTAATGTCAAACATAATGCAAGAAGCATGGGAGAAAAACATTATTCCGGGCGAATGGCTCACATCTAAGCAGGTACCAATACCAAAAATGACTTCACCTAAAAACGTTAACGACTACAGGAGGATTTCTATCTGTAACGTAGGTTACCGCATATACGCCAACTTCTTACTTGAAAAACTGGACAAAGAAATGGAAGCCCTAGGTAATTACCAAACCGCCTTTTTGAACGACAGATCCACGGACGATCACCTATTTACCCTCCGCCGGGTTCTTGATACCAACTGGAGAGAAGGCAACAGAATTTATGTAGTAGCGTTAGACATTGAAAAAGCCTTCGATAACGTAGATCTCAACGCTCTAAGGGACATCCTACTTAGCCGTATAAGTACCTCTCTCACTAACCGTATCATTGCGGCCTGCATGAGGGAACGAACGTTCATTTCATGGTTCGGACAAACCACAGAACCTATAAATAAGGGGAAGGGGGTCAAACAAGGGTGCCCTTTGTCACCAAGATTATTTACCATCTTAATCGACGACGTCCTAAAAACGCTCGAGGATGAAGACGAGGCCTTGACGCTCAATAAGGACAATGAAATCACCCTCCCATTAATTTTATCGTTCGCAGACGACCTCATTATGATAGGCGATTGCATTAAAACACTCGACCGACTTATAATTAAACTTAAAATTCTTTTACAAACAGTAGGCCTCGTTATTAACGAGACAAAAACAAAACTCATAATCAGAGATCCCTTCGGCCCGCCAGTAGCGGAACAACAACAAAGGTGCCTGGGTGGAGTACCAATAAAACCTATTGAAACAATCAGGTACCTGGGCACTTATATAACAGCTGGTCACGATAGGCGGGCCGCAATCAAAACTAGGTGCGATAAGGCCATTCGGAACTCCAAAATACTAACGAAATTTATACAAAAGTACAGCATAGACTGGAAATTAGCGAGGCTATTGTATAAAATGGTCATAGCACCTTCTATGACATACGGCGTCAAGGCTATGGCCCTCACCAGTGGCAATAGGTCACGGCTTAGGAAATATGAGAGATTTATACTGAAAGAGATGCTGGGTGTTTCAAAAAGTCCGCCTAAACAAAAAATAGGAGATATCCTTCAAGGGAAATCAATTACGAAAACTATTAAAGTCCGTAGACTATCGTACTATGGCCACATACTCCGACGGCCTAAGCCGCACCTCCTGCGTGCAGCCCTGGAATATAGAGAAAATAGGAAAAAAATAGGTAGGCCAATTTTCACATGGACCGACTCCCTAGAGCATGATATAACCAATTATACGGAGAAAAATATGACATACTGGGAAAACATAGCACAGGACAGAGACAAATTCAAGAAAGAAGTGGAAACCATCTACAAATTACCGGAGACTGACACTGAAACCGAGCCAGAGGACGAAAACGAAGAACCACAGACTGGATCGGACCACTGAATTGTCCAATCGAAATGAAGTCAAGCCAAAAAAAAAAGTGTAGGAAACGCAGTCACTATCCCTCCTGTATGTATCAACACACGTATATATCCATCTTCCTTCATCACTGGGCACGATGCAAGTATTCGGTCTGGTTCTCTATCCCGTCAACTCCTATCCCTGACTGCACAAGCCCTACACTCCCAACCTGTACTGTTTGGTCCACCGGTAGCTCGGGCAGGAGCGTCAGCTGAGCGCACCGAGGCGGCAGACGATGGAGAGAAACGCGAGAAGACTCGAATGCACGCCCCATTCCGGACGGGATAAGTCTGGACGGAGGACGTTAAACCACATCGCGTCTAAACGCCTCTGACCGACCGACCTAAACCGTACTGGTACGTGTACTTGAACATTTTCGACAAAGCTCTCCGACCCTCCCTCCTTTGTGCGACCAGCGCCTCCGAGTCCTTGCAGCTGAACGGCTGGCTGGTGGTGCCAGTTAACGATTAACGATTAACGATGATTGGTTCTCAATTATAAAACTGGAGTCGAGGTTATAGATTTCAAATAGTAGCTCACCTAAAAACCTCCCTAACGAATGCCTTCGTATAATGCAGCTTGTCCAAGTCAGCGTAGTTGATAGGTTTGCTCGGGTCGGGGAACACGCGGGCGATTTCGTCAGCCATTTTCTCTTGCTGTGGCAGGCGTGTCGCCGCCTGGTAGAGGATTGAGCAGACTGCCATGGATATCTGAAATGGAAATTAACTTATGTATTTCAATTACGTTATTTGAAATTAAATGAACTAAATTTATCAGCACAAAATGATATTGAAACAACGATATCACAGTTGTGCCAAAGAGTCCTCACTCAGCTTATTGTTACGTAGTGCACCTCAGGGCACACTCCGCAACGCTGATTTTCAGTTAGGTCCGATTCTACCTGTATCTGATCCTTGAAAAGCCACTCTCATTCAGGTTTTTGAGGGTCTCGGAAGCAAACGTCGTTAACAAGAATACAGAGTTTAAAATAATATACAATTTGGTCATCATCATCATCATCTCAGCCATAAGACTGCTGAACATAGGCCTCCCCTCTGGACCTCCACATGTAACGGTTAGATAGTTACAATTTGGTAGCTCTATGAATTTTATATATGTAGGCTACCTAAACCTACCAAAAATACTAATGATGATTCATCAAAATTCAACTACACCGCTTGAAATTAAACATGAAAATAGTATCTTACCGTGTCGATTCCCACAAGAATAAGATCCAGCGCCATAATGGTAGCTATTTTGGGGTCGCCTTCGCTGGCTAGGACTCGTTCCAACAGGGATAAATCGTTTTCAGAGGTCACCTTCTTGGTCTTTAGCCTTTCCAACGCTTCGTTGATGTATTTTGAGCACAGCCTGTAAATACGAAATGATTAATTTATTTAACTGCATTGGTTTTCAATTGATGAAATATAATATAATATCTCAAAAAGTATCAAAACAATACACATAATGTTCTTTGGCAAACTTTGATTGGCTCACCTGTAATGTCGCTACTTCACAGATCCGACTATTACCGATACCGATCCCAATTTAGCGCATTCTTATATAATTATAATAATAACAACGATATTTGTATAGTTACCAAAACGTACATCGGAGAGCCCACAGATGCATTGTTACGATTTAATTTTTATAGTTACCTAAGAAACAAATTGAAATAATTACACTTACTCAACAAAGAAGTTCATATTATTCACGTATTTAGTCCACAGCGGCGTAGGTATGTACCGCCAGTATGGCGCTTTCAGCTCCAAAACAGCCACGTTCCTCAGTGCGAACTTTGCCGCGTCTATAATGCGCTGCGGTTCGCACTCTTTGGTCAGGTCTGACGAGAGGCAGCCGAGTCGCGTGTCGAGAGCTACTCGTCCAATGCCTGGAACATAGATGGCGCTGTTATTAATTTATGACGAGTCTTATAAAAAAAGGTAAATAATCGATTGTAATCCGTAGCAACAATGATTGAAAAGGTTAATGAACAGTGGTCGGATATCCCGGTGCAACAAGGGGTGAATGACCTCAAACATTAGACTAATATGGATATACCACGGGATTCCACAAAATTACATCCAGTAAAGTTTAGTAATATTTTGTAACGCAAAATAAGTGCATGTACATACAAGCGTTTATTATTATGCGATTTCGACAATTATTTTAAAAGATAGGTTATAAATTTTGTTTAATATGGACCTTAGTACCAAATAGCCTTTTGGTATGAATATCCTTAAATAAAAGAGTTTAGCTTTAAAAATAGAAGCTTTTTACTAAGGCACAATAGGTTCCACTTCTAGAAATTGCGAACGTAAAAATCAGAAATATCATATAATACACGATTATTTTAATCCGTGATCAGGATTAAAACAATATCCATACCCAGCCTAAATTAAACATTTTTGGTTTGGTCTCCCGCAGATACCTCAAAATTTTATTAATTTAAAGTTAAAGAAAAATTGCATCCAATAACCACTGAATGGTACATGGTCTTCCTGAGGTCATCAATTACTAAGTTAGAAAAAATATACCTGGTTACGGATTAAACATCCTCGTGTATGTAACATAAAATCAAACATTTTTAAGCATGAAGACTTGACACACCTATGCAGATACATTAGAGTAAATAATATATGTATTTTATGAAAGAATTACGGCTTACTAGGTTCTATAAAGTTAAAATAACATATAATTATTTTCTCTAGATTCTCTATTTTCAATCGATTCCTTTCCACATCTAAAATCCATTTGTACGCCGAAAAAGTCCTTTCCACTCCTACGGATGTCAGTGGAGCAAATATGTAAAGAGACACTTCATCAAGTGCGGTATTATTTTGAAATTTGGTCTACATATTCTCTAATGTCATCCAAATCTGGATTTCGTGCCATTACTGTTTCTAATTTAATCTGTGTAGCCATATTCAATACTTTTGTAAAGGGGTGTTTTCACAAACCGTTGTTCAAAACATTTTTTTTTAATTCGGACAAGTTTGGGATTGTTCGACTTAGGATCACGAGCTCTTTCAATCCTACTAGGAGAAAAAAAGTGTACAAAAATGTTTTTTTTTTCTATTACGCTATCATTTTTATAGACTTTGTATGGCAATAGCGTAATGGAAGAAAATTACGAAAATTGTGGGACAGTTTTTTTCACCTATCAGAATTAAAAGAGCTCGTGATCCTGAGTCGAACAAGCCCAAACTTGTCCGAATCATCGCACCGCTCGCCACCGACTGGGCGCTCATCCTCACACCTTGCAACCTAAATGGTCGCGCACCGTGCGGCTTCAGAGGAACTTCCTCCCGCGGACGGTCCGTCTGTGGAATGAGCTCCCTGCCGAGGTTTTCCCGTTGGACTACAGTATGGGGTTCTTCAAAAGAGGAGTGTACAAGTTCTTATTGGGTCGGCAACGCGCATGTGACACCCCTGGGGTTGCAGGCGCCTATAGGCTACGGTGACTGCTTTCCATCAGGCGGGCCGTATGCTTGTTTGCCACCGACGCGGTATAAAAAAATAAAATAAAAAAAAAGTGTTTTGAACAACGGTTCGTGAAAACGCCCAAAGATTTCGTTTATGTTCGCAATTTGAGCTGCCTTTTTAAGTATACCTATATATCTATTTTTTTTTCAAACTAAACCCGGGAATTTAGGCCATATCCATATTAACTTTTCTACTTGGTATCCCCTGGTGTTGCACCGGGATATCCGACCACTGTTAATGAACCATAGTGATACCTGCGGATAAATATTTACATGTCTATAAACATTGAAATTCATTTGAACGTAAGTTGTATGGGTAAAATAAAATTATTCTTCTACTCATCATTAACTATAATGTTTGAGATAAGATTACGTGAACAAAATTACAACCATATACATTTATATCGAGTGCGCAATTCAAATATAATGAACACATTACACATCTTAGCCATGACCAATCGCGTGCAAACAAAATAAACATCGGAATTTGCACTTAGTTCATTATTTAGATTTATTTATTTACTTATTTTTATTGACTCGTAGAAAAAAATATTATACACAATAGTGTTATCTTATAATCAAGCTTTTCAATCTTGTAAGTACCTTACTTAAGCCTCTGAGCAGAAAAGTTTCTATTATAATAAACGTCGCGTCGTCCGTAGCTCTCACACTTATATACGAATCTACAAGAGAGAATGAAAGACAAAATGTAACCTTCGTATAAGTGTGGCACGTCTTATGCATTTGAAGGCGATAATTTATATGCGTTGGAAATAAACAAACGTGTGTGCACGCGAACAAACTATATTTAATATAGTTTAAGGTTTCACATCATCAGCCTGTGATAGTCCACTGCTGGACGTTAACTATGCGTATAGACGCATTAGGAGGTAAATGCCCATAATCTCCACGCTGGGCAAGCGGATTGGCGATCGCAGTAATGTGTCTACTATTATGACGCTGCTGCCCATCATCAATATTTTATCACCACACGGCAGTAAGAATACATTAAGGTTTAAAACTGGGCAGGATTTGGAGAACATGAAACACTGGTAAAGGTGCGTTCAAACTAAAAGAGCATTCGCTGTTCTAACCTCCCACTCCACGAAATTCGATCGGTACACAAAACGCGATTGGTTGATTTCGTAGAACGGGCGCTAGAACAGCGAATGCTCTTTTGGTTTAAACGCACCTTAAAGGTGCATTCAGACCAAACGAGCATTCGCTATTCTTACCCCCTACTCTACGAGATTCGATCGTTACACAAAACGTGATTCGTTAATTTCGTAGAGCGTAGGATAGATGACCTTTGTAATTCCAAAACCATGCACTAGAAATGATTTGTATCGCGACTTCAAATGAAGCAACGGTCAGTCATTTTGCAGCGATCCGTTTTTTGTACTCTCCCGGCGGGTCTCCTATAGTAACTTGAAAATATTTTTTAATTATATTCCCATGTTTTCAAATAATATTTTCTTGTGAGTGTAAAGGTGCGTTTAAACCAAAAGAGCATTCGCTGTTCTAGCGCCCGTTCTACGAAATCAACCAATCACGTTTTGTGTACCGATCGAATTTCGTAGAGTGGGAGGTTAGAACAGCGAATGCTCTTTTAGTTTGAACGCACCTTTAGGCAATAGTCACAACAGTCATTTTTTTATACGCAAAATCCCGCGAGGGAAAATTCAAAAAGCCGATCACTGGTATAATTTGTGATATCAGCGGCCCTACCGCGAAAAACGAAATTCGTGAATTTCGAGGATTTGTATATCTCACTCTAGACGCCTTCATTTGAGTGACAGAGAAAAATTACGAATTTCGATTTTCGCGGTAGGCTAGAGAATGCTGTTCCGAATCAATACAACTTACATTCCAAAGACCACCGATGTATATCGTTGTCGAACTCATGAGGCAGGTCTCCGTGTTCGTCCCTCGCATTCTCCATGTATCTGATGAAGTCTTCCGTCACGGTCTCTATGGGGGCCACGTACTTCTTCACCGTTTGGGGCTGAAGGATCGGCCGTTGGACCTTCGAACGGAACTGCCGCCATTTTTCGCCGTGTCTGATAAAATATTAATGGGGTTAAGGGTTGATTCTTTTATACAATTTATAAGGTGGCGAAAAAATTACGGCAATGCACTACGGTACGGCGACAGCTCTTCGGTCTCTACGTCAGCTAGACGTTTTGCCATTTCGGCAAATAATTTGCCCCATTAACATAAAGTGTCTAAGGTAAGGTATACGTCCCGTTTCTGGGGCCTCAAAGTATGGGTCCCGTAAAGAGTTCGCGCGGGACGCCAGTTGTCCCGCTTTTCAGGGAATACTAAACTGGGGAAGTACTAAAATAATAATATGAACACGAAGCTAAATGAATGCAACTTAAGATTGTGTCATGTTATTATGAATGTACCGCGACGTCCGCGATAGCCCGCGAGCACCGTGCACTGAACGTGTGTAACTGCCAAAATAATGAATGATTGTGATTGGTGTATTAGGTGCATCTAAGTTTAACCGATCTAAAATAAGACTTGTTTTTTAATGTTATTGTCATTCCCATCCCGCATTTTATAGCCAAGTCCCGCGATTTATTCGTGAATGTCCCGAATATCTGTGATCTTTGGTTGGCAACCCTTCAGTGACTACCTACTTATGATGTCTTTTGTCGCAATATTATATTTTTAGTATTTTTGTTTCCTATAACTTTAGGCTAATGAATTTGAACCTATACCTATCCAATTATGTATAAAGACTAGACTTGAAAACATTTTTCTACATTATAATCACCTGTTTCACGTCATAAAACCGCAACAAAGTAAAGGTTTCATCTCAGTATTTATTTACCTATTATTTGCTACCACGCGTCAAGATAAATGTAATCGGAACTCTTAAATTATAATTAAATTACACATGTACAATATACAATATATTAAATAATATTACACATTTTATAGCTTATTTTATACTTCAACAACATATTCATATCTTAAATAAATCTTAATAAGTATAAAACACGCAATGTTGTTTTATTAGCAGACATCGCAAAGTTTAATGGCAATTTTACTACAGCGTGGTAGAAATAATGTAATTTCTAGTAACATTTTATAGGGACAGTATCAATTAAGGTTTATAATTACAATTATAAACCCTAATTAATTATTTAAACTAGAATTGGGAACACACGTGTTAAAGCAGTAATTCTGCACCGAAATTGCAATAATGATGATCCGATTATCGTAGAGACTCGTCTCTTGTATTGTATGTAGGTAGTTTAATCTTATTTCGTATTCGTAGTGCGATTTCTTCGTTGTTATTTCAATCATGGCCATTCTATTTAACTTGGATGTGTCGGAAATCCCATATATGTAGGCACTTAAATATGCGACACCATTCGTTAACAGACACAGATACAAAGATAATCATAATATATATGTATATGTAACTAGTATGGACAATGTGTTAATGGATATACTTTTGTAAACAGCTATATCCTGCCAAGTTTTACGACCAGAGTGCCTGCCACTCGTAATTATTTAAGTTTACATATTGGAAGGTACTTATTGCCGCGCAAGTTCTCGTTCTTTCTTTTTTTCTCATAAGTTCATAACATAACAACTCATGAACTAATTTCCGCCGTAATTTTATTGTGTTCACTAAATTTCATGACAATACGTGTGATATTAAAATACGGAGGTAGGAAGGGATTTATTTTGGGTACCAAGCGACGATAATATATGATCTAAGGTAATAAGGAAAAAAACAAGTGTTTTTGTCACAAAAATATTCCCTCTCTCATTTCATTGGGATTCGAAACATGCAGCTTCGGTAGAGGAGCGTTTTCCAAAAAAAATCTGATTCTTTTAAGATCTGGCCGTATTTGGGATCAACATTTTCGTACAAAAATTGAATTTCTGTTACGTGACGCTCGTAGTACATACCTAAGTTCAAACAAAAAACATGACGTAGAGGATTTTTTTAGTGCATATTTTTTTATTATCTGGATCGAATCAGATCGTGATTCTAATTCGCATGAGCCCGTCCAGATCTGAAAGGTTTTTGGGACGCCCAGAGGCATTCAATTGTTCTAAATTTCGCTAATGTCATCGGAAACAGAATTTTGTCAAGCAAACGTTAGACGCGGCTCGAAAGCTTGGTCAATAGTAATCATAAAAGCCAACATTACTATGAGTCTATTGACACGTTGTGTATGTTTAGCAAATACTTAAACAAATGTTACGTAGAATAAACATATATCCTATCTTGAACTTCAACTTTGCCATAGTATTTTGTATACCTAACCTAAAGTACGTTTGTTCTAAATACTTAATTTTCATTAAATAAATCTATTAAAACTAGGGTTGCCAGAAGTACTGTAATCTGTAACATAATTTTTAAATTGTATTATCGTCGTTGAGATTGCCAATTCCGTTATGTGCACGATTTCAGGAACTGAAAAATCAATCCAAATGATATATGGTTACAGTCTTCTTTTGTCAAATTTGAAATTTACACATAACGGAATTGGCAATCTCAACGACGTTATGCCTCTATATATTTCACGATTTACGAGAAGCATAAAGTACACTAAAATATCGCGAACCCTGTAAAGTGTTTGAAATGTCGGGAAGTTATGATATATTATATTAATTAATTATATGCCATATAATCTGGAAGTAGATTAAATCGCATCGCATAGGCCGGCATATCATGAATAACTATCGCGGTAAAGTAAAAGTAAGTAAAATATTAATACATTTCAGTTCTGTTTTATATGGGAAACGAACCTAGATTTGTATTGCAGTGACGGAATTCCCTACGGAGATAAGTATCAAGTATGTAAATAGATACACATAAGAATGAGAGCATTTTACGTGGCTGGCATGTGTAAAAAATGTAGTACACTCGACTACAAAGAAATGAGAGTGGTCTAGGATCTCTAGGATGCAAGATTGTGCATTTTTTTCTTGTGGTCATCATCAACATCATATCAGCCGAAAGAC